>JAIZAY010000193.1:0-82585 GCA_029531755.1 Holothuria leucospilota
ACGAAATTGAGTTTTAGATAGGACTAGAAGGATGCACTAAAAACATAGGAACAAAATACACATAAATATTTCTAAGGCAAAGCTTTAACGTTTTTTTTTTGAAGGTACCCCTACGGCAAGTACAACACAAAGTAACAATGGAAACAGGCCTTATTTTAACATCTCGATGTCGGATATGAATTTTATATGGACTGTGTCTGGTACAGAATGCTCTGTTCAAAATAAGAAGTTGCTACAAGGGGGTTGCCACAAGGGAAGTTGCCCCAGGGGATTAACATGTAATGACTGGAGCAACTCCCTGATCACAAACATCACCAAAAAGAGCAAGTTAGGTAGTAGGCTACTTTGTTTGTGATTACGGACCACCGCTTAAAACAGGCGTAACTCACCAGATAAACAAAACTGGTTAGCTTTTATATTACTGAATTGAACAAAATTTGTTTTTCACTTGCCATCAGTATGAAGCAATAAATATCCAAGAGATAATGCTTGTTTAAATATATGATAAAATAAGAGTGCAGGAAAATAGCACTTTGCTCCTTTAGACATTGAGGAATCCATATACATGCTATTTTGGTAACTACAACGAATTATGCTCTGTTGGGAAAACTTTATCAACACTCTAAAAAATTTTCTTATCAAACGAGCACCGAACCGGAATTTGACAAAATATATTTCTGAATTTGGTCAAAAATAATCGATGCTGGTCATTTCTGAACCAAATCTAGTCAAATAATTGATCAAATTTCGGATCGATGCTCTGTTCATCAGATTAGGTTCAAATTTGACGAGGCTTTTTTAGGGTGAAAATTCCACGTAGAAAAAAAATACATATCTTGGAAACTTCTCAAATCTGTACAAAACGTATGAGCAAACACCAGAATTCATTTTTCCTTTTGCACCCCTTTACAACTTTTTAAATGGGCCTAAAAACTTTAAATTGGTATTGAATCCTTCTTGATGCTAACGAGATTACACAGTACATACAACCCTGAACAAAGCCCAGTTTCTTCTTTACAAGGGAGTACTACTGATAAATATGAGTTTACAATACCAAAGCATTAATATCTGTGCAACTGCTTATAAAATAACTGTAGCAGTATACCAATACATTCTATTTAAGAAGTATTGATTCATACGGATAAAAAACCAAATTGTTGATGCCTGAATGTTACATTATTGAATTTTTAATGAAATTATGAACTTATATGGAGACCTGTTGTCGGAAATTATGAAATGGACTGGCAACATCAAACCCTGTCAAAAGATTGTTCGTTGCAGCTTGAAAAATGTTTTGCCAATTATTTTGCAAATTGATTTGTCAAAGAGTGTAAACGGGATGTGACAGATGAGTTTGCAAGGGTATGGGGCCTCAGTCGATGCAATGTATGATAAACGGCCGTATGTTTCATTGGCCATTTAGGCAATGAAGTTGATTCTTCGTTTTTAGCCTAAAAGAACCTGGTACAAAACATATATCTCCAACCATGATCGTAGCTTCCATACGCATCCAAGACTGTTAACAAGTACTAAGTTTTAAAGGAAGGGTTTACGCAAAAAATTGATTTTCATATGTGACAGAGGAACTAAATCTAGGCAATTTGGTGAAACTTTCAATCAGATCGGACATGTAGTACGCGAGCAAATCAGCAGTATTAGCAAATGAAGTTACTACATTTTGTAACCCAAAGTGAGCTTGAGGCAAGCAGGGGTTATATCACTTCCTCACATCAGGGAGTTGTGACAGATGGAGAAATAACGCTTATTCTTCTTTTAATACTAGGTGTTTTGGCGACATTTAAGTTTCCCATTGTCTGGTTCCTGAATTTCTTCTAAACCTTAGAGGAATTAGGAAGTGAAGACAATTGTTCTTGTCGTCTGCTACATCTACGAGGGTTTATAGGATGATTTCGTCCATTGGTATCACATTGCCAGTCGCCGAGGACACTAAAATTTATTTCATCTTGTGCCGCCAGGTGCCACTTTTTAGAAGGGTACAGTGTATCTTCATGTTACTTTTTGGACATAGATGTATTTTCCGCTATATCAGGAACAATCCGGAATGGCTTGAATTTTTATCATCAAAATTTAGATTACTAATGGATTTCAAAGGATATACTCCATATTTCATGAAGAAATTAGAATAGTAATGGAATTGTTTAACATAGGGTCCATGTACAGTCGTTTTGATTCAACGAAACAGTGAAAACGTTTCACATTTATCGACTGCGCAGTTATCTTCTTCAAAGCATTATCTTGACAATAGTCTTTGTTTCAGGGTTACTGGACTTTGAAAGAAGACGATCGCCAATACGAAGGAAAGTCAACAGTGGCTAAACAATAAGAACAAAGAGACCAGACAATCAAATTTTGGCACCTGAAAAGGATTTAATTATCGTAAAGTACATATTGTCTGACAGATGTGGTCGATGTTTCTCCATCTCTCACAGCTCCTTGCTCACATTGATGAGAAAATCTAAAATGTTGTGCTGACCTTGAAGTTAATGGGAACAGGACCTCCCCATGTGGAATGTAAAGTTTGTAAAATTCTTATGCCTCTTATGCAACCATATTTCAATAACATGTGATTGTGGAGGAGAAAATTGGTTGTAAAGTTTAAAGAAAAACAACAGACTGCTCATTAACGTGAAGCTATGATGTCATATGTGAATGTTTCAAGTTCACTTTGTGTTGAAAATGTGACAACTTTAACTTCTAATATCTTGAGAACCACACATTGGATTTCAATGCAAATTTCACCAGAATCCTTAGAATGAGTACCGCTCAAACACATGTAAACTTGATTTGAGCTTAGACCATTCTTTTAAGTGAAACGCGACTTACTTTACATCTGCTCCTGCTTCTACCACCCACTCCTTTCTTTAAATTTTCTCACTGTAAAAAACAATATTAAAGAAAAGAGAATGTTCAGCGAATCAGTATATGACCGAGCTCCTTTTAATTTCATTAAAATGACATTTAGTCTTTAAATGCCGGTCATTTAACAGGTCGTCTTAAGGGACAGGTTGCTTTTTGATTCGAACGGAGTTCAAGGTAAAATTTGTAACATATGAAAATGATATAAGAATGTGAGCACCGTTCAGGGGTTTACATGAACAAGGATGCTCAAATGCTAACTTGTGTAGTATTTTCCAAATTTTCAAGTTAAGAGCGTCAACAGTAGGGTTAGGCAATACGGCGATACATCGATGTATATATATATATATATATATATATATATATATATATATATATATATATATATATATATATAGGTATAGCGACTTTATATGAATGAGTCAATCCACGCTATAGCGTATACATATATATATATATACATCGATGTATGTATGTATATATATATATATATATGTATTTATATTTATGTATGTATATATATATATATATATATATATATATATATATATATATATATATATATATATATATATAACGCCAGAAGTTCATGATATGCGATTTGAAATACCTCATCACGATTTGACGTTACAGAAAAAATTATACTTTTGGGGGACTGAAATTTCAATAGTTTAAATTCTAAAGATAAAACCGTCAGTAGTCATCCATCGATTTCGTCATGATTTAGAAAATTAGCTGTAAAACTTTTTTAAGGATGATTTCAGGCACATTTAGCCATTCGTACAACAGGTTTATCCGTTTTAGCGATATACAGATATATATCCAAAATATTGGCGATATTATCGCGATATATCGAAAAGGATTTTTTTCATATCGCTCAACCGTAGTCAACGACTTTCAGTTGTGGGCAACATAACCTCGACCAGAACCACCTTAAGAGAAAATCGCGAAGCCCTAGAAGCGAGGAATCCGGGACTCAGTTAAGGACTCTAGAAAAATCTGGAGGCAAGCTAATCTATGGAGTAATCTGAGTGTTTTCCATGAATCTAATCCATTACATAACATGATAAGCTTAACCGTTTCCACCATTTTCGAGTCTGATTTCATTGGATCACCTGCATATTGCAAGCTTTGCATGAAACCAAGCATGTACACTGTAAAAAAATTCTGTAGATTTACAGAACAAAAAATAAAGAAATACATAAAGAAAACGGAAAAGGTGCTATCAGTTTGTTTCCAAAAATTGGCAGCACTCTTTCCTTTTCTCCTTTGTATTTGTTTATTTTTGTTCTGTAATTCTACAACAGTCTGTAGACATTTTTTTACAGTGTACCTTCTATATTTGCCTGGGCTCTGGAAAAAGTGGGGAGAGGGAGGAAACCCCCTTTCAAATGTCCCACGTACCCCGCCCGTTGACGCTCATGTTTCAAGTTCTCCTGTACATGTACATTGAAGAGTTAGCTTGAGGGACGCTCCATTTTGGCCAGGGGGAGTGGGGGTCGTCAGACCCCTCCACCGATCTTGTAATGCCTCTAAAACTTATCATCATAGAGTCAGCCCATTACCCTTTTGGATTTTATGAAATACCAAAAGTCGAGAAACACTAGTGGCGCCGGCATGTGGGCCTTGGGAGAACGTACCCCAATCGATTTCCGAAAAAAATCTTATTCTTTTTAAATGACCCTAGAAGGCGTTTAACCTATATATTTCTGTAGGGGGTATGGTGAGGTGTGTGTTTTTAACTGAGTGATGGATTTATTTAATCTTTTGCTAATACTTATCGTTCGAAAAATATCACAACTTTCGTTCATCGTCTTCAAACTACCAAAAGCACGCGTTTACCTTCGATTCCGGGTTTTTGAATAATGCCATCCCAAGCGTAATTGTTCGTAATTTAGGCCCGCTTTGCGCGCAATTGTCACGGTTTACTCTCCACGACTGATGACTATTATTAGGACGATAATGCAAGGAACTGTACTGGCGGGAACCATCTTCCGAAACTTAAAGTGCAACCTCAAGCTTGCATCAAGAGGTGATTATGTAACAAGCTTGCATTATTTACATGATGTGAAGTATATTACTCATTACACAAGCTTATTCAAATTTGGTCATTCAGTGTATTTTCAAAGAATAAGCTTTATGAAACATGTTAAGTAATCTTCTACCCATTCTTGCTATACCTTTACTCCCCCTCGGTCATTCCTGTTGGAAGCTGTTCATTTAGATTCTGGTTCAAAATATGTACTAAAACTACGATTTTGTGGAGTGATTGCTGTGCTCTCCTAGGCCCGTGGCTAGGAATCCTGATATAGGGGAGCACCGGCACCACAAAGGGGGAGGGGGGCACCGAAGATTATGTTTGTAGCCAGTGGTGCCGCCAGATGATGGCTGTTTGTGGGAACTATAGGGGATGGTATCCCAAGCCCACCATAATAGCTGAAAGAAACCGGTTCTTTGCTTGCATATGCGCGCGAAGCGAGCAAAAATCCCCTTTCTGCTGGCAATTTCCCCCTCCTCTTGCAATACAGAGTCGTGAAAAGTCTCCACAAGTGAACGGAAAAGAGTTATGGTCTGATCGTCTTCTTCAGCTCCTCAAGCGCAGGTGAATAGTTCAGCGTTTTTCGAACGGGGAAAGGACCATGGGCTGCCATAAGTCCCTGGTGTGGACCAGGATAACTTTGGTGGGTATCCGAGGAGAAAATCCCCGAAAGGTCTGAGGCATTGACAAAATGGGAACACTAGCATGGAGCTTTGAACTGTCTTCCGAATGACACTGAGAGCTCATCAAGCTTTTCAAAGGTCACAGTACAGTTCACAATTATCCTATTTTATTTTTACATCAACAGCTTGCAACAGGATGAAATATAAGTCACCATGGACGGAAAAAGTATTTCTTTAAAAACGTCTGTGGAACAAGAAAATTTAGCCTCAAACCATATAATCATCTCTAGCATGTTTCTCAAGGTATTGGATTGCTTGCATGAAAACCCCTTTATGCTCACCGCCTAACTTTCAGTGTACATCTAGTTTTGGCTAGCATAATTTACTGATACTTTATGCTAATAATGTTCATAAAAAATACAACGTCGATTGTGAAGATTGCGAACGCCTAAATTTTGCAAGATAATCTTTCATCATAGTATAGACACACATGCAGGCTCAGCCAGGCCGGTTTGTGCCGGGATTTGCTCCACAGCAAGGCCAAGCTCCCCTTCTAGGGACCAGCAACCCTAAGACCCGACAGCTGCGACTGGTTGCCGAAAGGATGGGAACGCGAAATTGGTTTTTCTTAAGGAAAGTTGGAAACCTTTGGGCTTTTATAGAAGAATCTGACCTTCCTAAGATAAAAAAAAAAACAAATCCGTCGGAGAAACTGGTGGTCTTTGTGGAATACATACTCTACCTTACCCATTGAGGCTCCCCGAAAAAACTGAAAATTGTCCCAGATGAAGGGCAGCATTCCCCTAACTTCACCCTCCAACCTGGCTCCATCTCTGGGCTCATCATTGAGACTTTTTTTCAATTTCCTTATAAAATGTGTTTGCCACGATGAGGAGTCTGAATTAAGAATCTTCAAAAGGTAGGAAAAGGAAGGTAGATGCAATTTCGTGCTTCTCCAGAGTCACGCCTACACGGAAGAACAATAATCTTTACAGCTGAATGAAACCAACATGTTTGAAACGGTGAGCGTTTGAGCAAAGTAGAAATGACGATAAAAGCGCGCGTAGCGAGCAAAATTTTCTTATTTATGGAATTTTTTTTAGAGAAAACAAAATACGTTCATCTTTAAACACCTTTTGCGATCATTTCAAATCTTGTTCAATACTCGCTTGGAGGCACGCCGGGATCACTGTTCACGGGGAGTATAATTTTATTTTCGATCGATTTTTCAAATGGGGGGACATTTGGATTTCAGTACAAACACGATACTAACGACCCCGTTTTGTAATGACCCAGAGCTTCCAGGCGGCCTTTTGCCGGTCTCATGGTACCAGCATTGGAGGGGTACCATGCCACAGCCAAAATATCACTGAGTTACGGTAATTCTTTAATAGTTACTAGTTAATGAGTTCAAAGCTTCCAAAGATACCACCATTTTGCATCTAAGCCACTTTACAAAAACAAACGTTTCTCAGGGGGATAATTTTCACCCCTTCAGTTAGATACAACACCCTTCCCTCACACACAAATGAGACCAATTCACTAAAGTATCAGAATATACAAGTTATGATCAGTCCAAAACTTGGCAAAGATAGCGCACGCTTGCCATTTGATCCACCTTAAAAGAACAAAAATTAAAATGTATTATCCCTTCCCCTTAAACCCCACCCCCTAGACGACACCTCCGCACTAGGTCACAATAGAAGGGCCCATCCACCTGTGTAAATAATGAAGATACGCTATGCCCACCTTGCACCGACTTTCTGGGTTTATCTGGGGTGGGAATACGACATCCAGTCATCAAACCCTTGCCTGCGCCACTGAGAAACACTCTACTGTTCAATGTATACATTTCATAGCAGCATAAGCATAAGCTGATTCGCCGGTATGTTTTCTTAATAGTTGTAGCAACAGACCAATATGTATGATACTTTGGGTGTACCTACTGGTTTTTCATTATTGTAATGTCGACAAGCCTTTGTATTTATTCAACCAACGTGAAGTACCCTATGTACATATAAAAGGTTATTCACGAGAAAATAATAAAATGCACCATTGATGGGGGAGTATTATTACCCAATTAACCTCTCTGGTTAGACCATGAAGCTGGTAGCTCGTGTTTAGACGCCGTTCACATTATGTATTACTAATCCACAGTATGTAAACAGGGAGGTGTTAATAACACCTCCCTGGTGTAAATGTGTTAAATTCGAGATACTTAAATCGTATCTAAAGACATTTTCGCTCCAGTGAGTAATCCAGGTCATAGAATTAGGGACAAAGTGGCCAACATCTGAATACCGCACACATGAACTGTATACAAATGTTAACCACACTGCAGCTTAGATCAACTTTTTCTTTTATTGGTCGAAAAGTCCGTTTTGGGCTAGAAAAAAATGTTACCTGTAAGGAAAAGATAAGGAAAGTTTGATTTATGCTTATGTAAGACCCCCCTCCCCCACGGGCCTAAGATAGTTCTTTAACCTGATAGATCCTTCTGTCTTTTAATTTTTCGATGGTTTCATTTTGGTTTTGAACGTTATTTATAATACTATTTACTTTTATATAACACCTTATTAATTTCTCTACATTTGATTGGAGACTTGGTAGTCACATACCATGGGTGATTCGGCACAATCTTCTCCCAAATCTACTCTATTGTGGTTGGTATTAAGTACTTCGTAAATATGGGTTGCCTCCACTTGTCCAGATGATAACATTAGTCCTCTCTAGTCAGGGAATTTCAAAGACAAAAGAACATGTAAAAGGTGCAATGTTTTGCCAGTTTCATTATTATCATGTGATATCATATTATCAAGCAGATTTTTTTTCCTGTCTGAATTTTTTTTACATGTTCTTAATGCAAACAGGAAAAAAATCTGCTGATGATATGATATATGACAATGATGAAACTGGCAAAACATTGCACCAGATTGCATCTAAGGACCTTCAATTGTTCAAAAATTTCTCAAAGCGACCTATAGCACCAAGAGTGCATAAGCTCATTGATATATACACCTGTTTTCTATCATCATATGTCAAACATAGTTAACAAAATTAATAACTTTACATATAATCATGTTTTTTTTTTCTAATGTGGCCCTTCTCTTTAAATCGGAGTCAGTGCTACAAGTATTCAGTTTTAATGAACTCGTTGTGAATTAATGCATCATAGTGAGTTTGTCCAACCCACAGAAGAATGAGTCACAGAACTCCATTTAGTGTCAACTTTTTCTTCTCACCAAACATGACCATGGAACTACTCGCAGTTACTTAATGCCCTCATTGCACGTACTTGAGGAACATGAAGGTGGAAAGCATGTCTACATAGAGGCGTGCTCGATGTGGGCGCATGATTATGTCACCCCTGCTGAAGATCCTCTCCACGGGTGCTGAGGAAACGGGGACAGACAGGACTTTGTAAGCCAGTGTGTGCAGGCTCGCAGCTTTGTCGACATGTCCTGCCAGAACTGCTTGGGGTAGTGTCTCTTGGACACTAACACGCCTCATCGAAGTACTTGACCAGCTGCCTCCTATTTGTGGTCTCCTGTACAGGGATCCGCTTCTGTCCCTGGCACGGGTATATTGGTCCATGAGTGGCGGAACCATGGATGACATGATGGTGACATCCTAGAGCCTAGGATATCACATGCAATTACAGGGTGTAATATTTAGGCCTAGACTCATAGCCTTCAGAGTTGCCAGATAACAGTAGCATCATGTCTGATCATGATGGCCAAATGTTTTGCATTTGCACTTTTTTTCCCATTTAAGAAACAACTCTGGTGGATAACGTAAGATATTTATATATGGAACTGGTATATTAGTTCATTCTTTTTTTCGATATCCAGATGATCATTAGTAGCCAGATTCAGTTACATATGTTCATGAAAAGGCCGAAAGGCAATCCCGAATGAAGAGTTAGAAATGGATAGCACTGAACAAACACTGAGAAGGGGATTTCAAGACACACACACACACACACACACACACACACACACGGTGAACATACCCATACGCACACTCGATCCTTACATAACTGGGGATGGACCCGGCAGGGAATGCGAGGGAATTTCCCAGCAGCGAAACTGCTCGCGAACGAGGCGAGTAGACGTACGGGTTAAGGGCGGGCTGCGCTCCAAGGCAGGTACGTGCAGCCGTGCGTGACTTCTCTTTGCAGAGGCCGAATTTTCGGGCAGCTACGCCAGTTTCGAGCCCAGCGTGAGCTAACAAAGACGTGTGAGAGCGGAGCCCTTACCGTCTGCCCCGGCACCCGCTAAGGCCACATTAGTGAGTGCGCAATGCAGTGCAGTACCAGACTGCCACTCTTCTGATTATACTGAGTAACCTAACCTGTGTGTTTGTCCAGTGCACTATTATCCCCACTGACCAAGTTAAAGACACACCTACTAGCTCACAGAAGAAAGTTCAACCCATAACAGATACTGTATGGGCTCGCTAGGTAAATGATTTTTTTCTCAATGAATTTCTTTTTCGAGTAAATGAACTAAAAATTATTTTGAAATAAATGATTTTTTTTTTAAAAAATACAAGTTTTTACCGGTTTCGAGTACTGCAACACTAGTAGAACGTTCATTTCTTTTCTTCACTAAGTTGAAAAAGTAGGTTGAACAACAATTTATGATGTCCACCCATGCCCTATCCAGATTACTATACAGATGTTATAATCTCCAAGAAAAATGTTACAAATTGGTCAATGCACACTACTCAGTGCCAAGTACACCTTTGTATATCGAATATCATGCAAATAGTTCCAGATAATTGACAGTCAAAACATTTTAGTCAACTATTTTAGGCAATATTTGACTTCGCCATTTCAAGTGACACATTTTCTGTCAAGCGTGTTTCATGACTTACAACTAAGACAACCATATCTATTTTAGACAAAGCTTAAAATACTCAAACAAGACTGATTCAGAGTAAGTTCTTTTAACTTGTTTTACAATGTATAAGCCCATTGTTTCTGTTTTATGGTTACAGCACTAGTTTTTTCGAAAGGTTTTATCAAGGATGTTTTTGTTAGTAATGATTTAATGATTCATTAACCTTTACGTAGGCTCCATTTTACACTCTTTTGATTCCTTGCCAAAGGCAAAAGGAAACTATGCGGTGGTGATGTCGTATGCATGTGTGTGTATGTGACGCTTTGCTTGTAAACACGATATCTCAAGAAGAAAAACGGTGGCTGATCTCACACTTGGTGTTTGGGTTGATCTTATAAAGTAGATAATCCCTATTGGTTTCTGGAGGTCGAAAGTCATTTGGAGTCACGAGAGGTCAAAAAGTTTAAACCTTGTAAAAACTATATCCCAAGAAGAGTAATTGTGACGAATGTCATACATAAAACTGCTCGTAAATACGGTATCTTAAGAGGGGTAATAACTGTGAGTGATCTCATGCTTAGCATGTTGATTGCCCATATTAAGTAAATGATTCATATTGTACTTGGGGGAGGTGAAAGGTCATTTGGGGTCACGAAAGGTCAAAAGGTCAAAACCTTGTAAACACGATATCTCAAAAAATAACTGTGAGGGATCTCATACTTAGCTGTAGGTTGTCCATATGTTGCAAATTATTCGTTTTCTTTTTGGTAGAGTTCAAAGGTCATTTCTGGTCACGAGAGGTCAAAAAGGTTAACACCTTGTAAACATGATATCTCAAGAAGAGTAACTGTGAGGGATGTCATACTTCGCATATTAATTGCTCATATTGAGTAAATGATCCCTAGTGTTTTTGGAAAAGTTCAAAGGTCATTTTGGGTCACGAGAAGTTAAAAGGTCGAAACGTTGTAAACACGATATCTGAAGAAGGATGTTTGTGAGGGATCTCATACTTGGTATGTAGATAGGCAATACAGAATTAATGATTCTTATAACATTTGGTGGAGGTGAAAGGTCATTTGGGGTCACGAGAGTTCAAAGGGTCAAAACCTTGTAAACACGAAATTTCAAAAAGAGTAACTTAGACAAATCTCATACCTGTACTTAGCATATAGGTGGTCCATACTAAGTACATGATCCTTATTATTTGTGGTGGAGGTCAAAGGTCATGTGTGATCAAAAAGTCCAAATAAAAAATTTCGAAAACAACTCATTAAACATAGTATTTCATGCCTTAGGTCGGGATACTAAAGTATATGATCCCTATTGTTTGTGGAGGAGGTCTAAGGTCATTTGGGGCCTAAGAGGTCAAAGGTCAGAACCCTTGAAATGTAGTATCTCAAGAACGGTAAGACTAAGGAATCTTACAGTTAAAATGTGGGTAGCCAATGTCTTGTAGATCGTTTCTATTATTTTTTGTCGATGTCAAAGGTCGTTTGGTTAGTCAGGGGTCACGCTGTAAACCTTGTAACATGATGTGTCAAGAAGGGAGACTGTTTTGAACCTCATACTTGGTATGTCATAGCTTTATAGTAAGGTAAGGCAGCCTATTAATTTTGATGGAGGTCAAAGATCATTTGGGGCTACCCTAGATTAAATGCTATATACCTTGCAAACTGCTTGTTACCACGATATCTCAAAGTGAGTTATAGTGAGGGACCTCCTATGTGGTGAAAACCTTGTAAACATCATTTGTCAAGTTCGAAACACATAATCAACAAAATCATGTGAGACCATGTGAACATAAATCAATCTGTCTGATCCTCACCCATGTAATTTAACCTTAAGCACGGTCAATTCACATTAAACTGTGTCTGAACAGTATTAAAATTATATCCACATAACAAGGAATCATTAAGCCTTTTGGCTTTTTGGTTACAAGTGATGCTTCCCATTAACATGACAGAATATAAAATTTTTATATTTGGAATGTCAAAATACAGGCTCTTGTCATTTGATTCCTTGCCGAAGGCAGGCAATGAATCTATGCGATGCATGGTAATGTCGTGTGTGTGTGGGGGGGGAGGGGGGTTGTTTGACTATTAAACAGAGACATAACTAATCGATTTCTAGGACCTCGGAAGGGAATGCAGTAGATTTTTCAAGTCCTCGGAAGTTTAACATAGGCAGTTTGTTGTTAATGTTAGGGTTAACTTCATATCTGGTGAATGCATGAAGATATTACGATTGTACGTAAGCTTAAAAGTGCCATCAAGATCACACCATTTTTTTCTCATGCAAGTTGACATTTTTCAGAAAAATGTTTAATTCACAACCTAATATCTTTGCAAAAAAACAGAAAGCTGATGAATTGCCTACTTCAAAAGATCGTGTGATTTCAATAATTTTCTTCAAAATGATGATTTAACTGTTTCCACAAATCTGGTGAAGTCAACACATTTCGCAAAATCTTCCTATGCCAGAACTTGTCAAGAGCTGTTATCAATACCAATTAGGTGCTCATTCAAGCACTGGTCAATAGCCATGAAGGTTGACATTTGATGGTAGTTTATCTCAGATTAAACTGAAAGGTGATCTAATCTTCAATGACCATGAGTAATTTGATCCCTTTTTATCAGTACTATTTTCAGGGCAGGATATGTTGTCAGTTGTAATGTAAACCCCTGAGTGCTGGGATACTATTGTACCAGAATGGTCAGCAAATGCTTTAACAAAGCTGCTGCTCATTGGAGCAACAAATTGAAGTAATGAACCAGTAGTCGGGTACTTTAATTGGGAACAGTAGTTTTCCCCTAGAAACTGCGGTAGCTATGACTGATTTGAGGAAAGGCAAATTTTTCGTCATGAATTTTCTGCAAAATGTTTAATTAACTTCTATCCGACTGAACAATTCATGAATATTCTGCGAAATGATTAAATAACAACTCATCAAATGTCGTAATTGCAACAATTTTCTGCAAAATGTTGACTTACCGACTGTTTTCCATGTAGTGAGTAATTCAACATTTTTCTGAAAATGATCACCTGACGGTTTCTAAGATCTTGTCATTCCAACATTACATTGCAAAATACTGACTTCTTTCCCAATAGTGCAATGCGACATTTCTACAAAAAAAATTGAAATAACGCCTTATCAGTTAGCGTGATTTCAACAATTTCTTGCAATATGATTAACTGGTGACTTAGCAAATGTCATCATTTCATCAATTTTTTACTGTGGTTCTGAAGAGACTACGCGTTCTCTGCCTTCAAAGAAGAGATATTAGAGAACTCAACAAACTTGCCCATTTACCATTCTTTAAGTTGTTGGATTATACGAAAACAAGACGAAATTATTAATTGTCGTCATGGTGCTTTCCTGGTTTGCTGGGCAGGCATAAGTATTAGCTCGACGGGGAGGGGGCTAAAATTTTCGCAACAATAATCCAGAATATTGCAGACCCGTAAGCAGGATTTCCCAAAGGATGGTTCGCTGGGCTGGATAAGGAAGATGGAAGAGAAATTATATTTAAAGTTCTACAAATATATTGGCACAGAAACGCAAAAGGGAATAGGGTTACGCCTGGATTTGTCCAACGATGGATGCCCCTCTACGTGCCGGGAGAACCAAGACAGGGAAAGGGAATGTGAAGAGCAAAATATTAAGAGCAGGGAAGAGAGCGGGGTATTAACTGGAGAGTTCATTGGGGATGGGAATAATTTTTTACACATTTCCATTCCATGTCTTAATGTATTTGACATCAAGTGTGTAAATTTCAAGTATCAAAACAGGCGCGGATCAAGGGTTTTACAAAAAATAAGACAACTTTTGTAATGGATTGTAATGACTCCGTGAGCGTCGAAGGCGCTAAGCGTTGACGGGGTAGGCGTCCAAGATGGGGCGGGGTAGCTCGAAGAGCAGCCTGATACAGGTTATCTTCCTCGACAGGGGGATAAAAGTTTTCATAAACAATAGCGACGGTTGCGACACGCGCTTGGTCAAAATATATATATACAACATTTTACCAATCAAGACCTTATATCTGTATGACGTCATAGCATGGCTGCCGCATACTATGCACAACCTATAAACTACGGATCGATAAATGCAAAAGAACAGCTACATGATTGAGTACCGTATGTCTTGTTAAGCCACTGGTATAAGGGTTCTTTTTATCGAGTAATGAACTTTAAACTATGGAGAAAAACAAGTAATCTCTACAGCTCGAGAAATGCTAGCGAAAATTTTGTGGTTGTATTTTTTGGGTCGTTTTGTTCATCTGTAAGGACAGATGGAAGAATCTAGTATATACCCATTATCGGGGATAAAATGTATTGTATCCAACCTGCTATTTAGTCAAACGCCCCACCGCGATACTCTTACCGTGTACCATAGTCGTAGAAAGCTCTTCTCAACTGGGGGGCTGATTCGGACCGCCGTCCTGGAGGAGGATTCTAAGGGGGTGTCCCCCTTTCCTTTGGAATTTTTTTTGGATATATTGGGGTCCTTAGATGCAATATGATGCAAAATATTGTTTAACTTTTGAGGAAAATTACTGAACATTTTTTGACATTTTTAACAGAGGGAATAAATAAGGGTTTTTGTCCTCGGATAGAGGGGGCGGAAGCATACTCCGCCCACAACATTTTTAATGGGGGATAAAGCCCCCACCCCCTCCCGCTTCCTACGCATATTCCGTGTACCATACAACAAATTCAAGGAACAACTTTAAAATAACTATTTAAAGAAAACTGTGTAGGCTATACCTAAAGGGCACTTGGTAACTTGAGAGGGCGGGGAGGGGGGGGGGCTTGCGATATGTAGGCTATATGGAACGGAACCATGGAAGAAACTGAAGCAACATGAAACTCTACAGGGCGCGAAGCGCCGAAATTTTGGGGTTCCCTTCAGTGAATTTGTCCTCCTTGAGAGCAAAATAGGTACACGGTCTGTGTGACTGATGGCACGTAAGGGATTACATACCTGGTTAAGAATCCCCGACGAAGCTGAAAAATTTTGGGACTTGGGGGCCATGATCCCCTGTTCCAGCCTTGCGTCACCCCACAAATAAACATGCCTTGCAACGTACATGCCCGTGCACATGTCCTGGGAGTTGATTTCCCGGGAAGACTACTGTAGGCTACCGCTCGACAAATACAAGAGAACAGCTCGTCCCCCTTTTTGGCGTACTGACGGATTGGAAAATGAAACGTTACTACAAATGTAGTGAAAAGGTGTTCGCGAAGCTGGCCAGAAAAAAGCCTTTTCGTACAGTAAAGTGTTTGCAAAGTCGTCGTACACCCCCAGTTGTAGTCCTATAGGCTTTTACCACCAATTACATTAAAAGAGCTTATGCATTGACGTCATGCGACGTCATTTTGGCGCCAAAACAGTGAAGTACAGTGCACGCACGACGTAGACTTCGCACGCGACAGTAGAATACTACGCGCGTATCCGACCGATACACGAATCAGCTGTCTGCATTTGTAAGGGTAAGTTGCAATGATACACGCTTGCCTCCATTGGAGGCAAGCGTGACGTCATATGCATAAGCTCTATAGGAACATTCTGAACAAAATATTAAGTGTTATTTTACTTTTGTATGGTACATTGTGATACGCTTAAATTTCACCATTTTGGCCTGCGAAAAGGGGGGACACGTGCCCCTCTGTGCTCCTTGGATTCTCGCCTGAAATACTTTCATTATGTTGCACCCACCTCCACCAACCAAGAAAACGCTGCCCCCCCCCCCCCATGTATAGCTCTGTGGAATGTGCACCCTTCTATTTTGCCACAAGGAAGACTCTGAGAAATACTAGGTAAGAACGTTTTTATTTGCAGAATATATAGCAGTTTTGCAGAAACCACACAATTTAATACATATAACGAACATCCAGACATAGGCCTACCTCCATTTATCCATTTGTCACGGTGCAGGCAAGTTATCGTCCACCGATGATTGTGTGCCAAGTTACTGTCGTTTAGATCCCAGGTTCTCAACCTTCTTCTATCTACGGGCCCTTTGTGATAAACGGAAATGTTTGGACGTCCCCAGACAGTGATTGCCGGCATGGGGAGGGGTATAAGGGGAGGGGTGCCCCTACCCTTTTGAAATTTTTTGAATATTTGAGGGTGCTTAGATACAAAATGGTGCATTACTATGTGACTTTTGAAGTAAACTTAGGTTCAAGAATTTATGTTAATAAATGCAGTTTTCCTGGGCCTGAAATGTAGTTTTCCCACAAGTATTGCTAGGCATACTTGGAAATTCTTACTTTCAAATAAGAATTTCCAAGTATGCATAGCATAATTTGATGTTGGTGAAAAATATATTTTCCATTTAATTTTAATTTGAAAACGATGAGTTGTCAGATACAAACTGGTTGGTTCTGCGTGAGGTCAGGAAAATATGGGTTTTCTTTGTTAGTGATTGCTTTAAAAGGCACTATTTTTTGTCAAATTCAAGTTTAGTTGTAACTGTACTACTGCCTTTCATCACTGTTAAATCGAAATGAAAAATCGTAAGTGTATAGTCTTGGAAATACCAAAGAAGGCTACTATTGGACTTCTAATTTGTCTTCAACCCCGGTAGCTTTTTTATAATTATCCCCGAATAAAACAGCTTTCTCGGGTGTCACGTGACCAGACTCAATATGTCTGCATACAATGCGTACAAAGAGCCCCAACGGAAATGCACACGTAATGCAGTCCTCATTCAGTCTTTATTCTCAAGACTTAAAAACGCATGATGAATATAACAAATGGAATTCTAAGAAAACGTTGGAGAAAATAATATAGCTAACAAATGAAAGAAACCTAGCTATAAGATTCCAGTCCTTATCCTGTTCAAGATTCAGGGGCTCCCTTCAGTCTGTACATGAGAGACCAGTTTTTGTACGTTTGGCTTAACCTTTGTTACTGCCATCCATAAGTTATAATGAATTGTGAGTTTGTTCCGGAACTTAGTTTTTATGTGAACAACGGCCCTGAAAGTAGATTCTGCAAAGTATGTAGAACTTGCAAAAAGGATTTTTGCTCTCTCCAAAGCGATCTTTGTTAAATTTGGGGCAGTCCAGAATTTAGCACGTCCAGTCATGCTTTTCAAAGTATCTTCTTCTGTTGATCGAGGATTCAGTTTCAATTAGTTCCTCTGCATCAGGAACATCTTCAAGTTTGGCACTAAACGTGTCGAACACAGGCGCGTAGCCAGACTCTTCGCCCGGGGGGGGGGGCAAAATTAAAATTTTCGTCCCGATTTTCCAGAATAATTGTAGAGGTGGTTCTCTCCCACCCACCGTTTGTTTTGGGTCCAGTCTGCCCCCCCCCCCCTCGGCCAAGTCCGAAGCTCTGGAATTGTAAAGAATTGGGGCACGAGAATACAATATCGACTTGATATTCAAATGGCCTTATCAGTATGCAAACTGATAAAGTCACTTTGATCACAATTTAACTACTTTTCATAACGCAGAAGAAATGATGATCGATTTGATGACGCCCGAGTGCCTTGTCAGTGGTAAACTGGACGTAAGATTGAGGAATTTTTCCAGAGGGACTCATAACCTTTCCTCAGAGGGACCTTTGAGACATTATCCAAGCGGAGCGCTACCACTAGTTGGCGCGAAGCGTACAGGGTAATATTTTGGCCAATACGCCTTCCCAGATTACAGGAAATGACATTTCCCAGGTGTTGTAAGTTGCACTTTAAAATTATGAAATATTTTTTAGTATTTATGTAAAAGGAGTCGACCGCGCGTTTTTCAATTTGTTCAATGTCTGTGGCAGGAGGATGGGGTGTACAGAGAGGAGCGGGGCTTGACTCGCGGGATAGAAGATTGTCGTTGATGTACGTCATCTGTGGTCCCTCCGTTTCCTTTGGCATGTTGTTGATACTGTCTGTGGGTATACACATTAGTGGAGTTGGTAAGTAAGTATTTTCTACTGAGGGTGTAGCTAGTACTTGTGTGAGGACAGCTCCAAGCGCAGAGTCGCTAGCATCAGCGTACAGTCGGAAAGGTAGTGAATAGTCAGCATAACCCAAGACTGGTGACGAAGATAACTTCTCTTTCATTTAGATTTTAGGAGGACTGCTGCCACAGTCAGCCACACCGGTGGGTCCCTTGACGGAAATTTAAATCTAACTGGACAGAGGTAAGATTTATCTCTTCAGCCTATATCTCAGCCGGGAATGCAAAGGGTGGAGCTAGGGCATGTTTTAGTGTCTATGTGGGCTTACCCTGTGACCCGACTAACCTGAACGAATTATTTAACTATTTAAAATGGAATTGGATGCGCACTACAAACAATATAGAATCACAATTTGATTTTTTTTTATAATTACCTAACTTGGATTAGGCTATCGGTAGGTCAATATGATGGTCACAGTGATAGGGTGAGTGTAGATGGGAGCGGATGGATTATGTCGGGAACTGCACGGGTCTTTATAAGGGTTAATCCATTTAAGATTTTCACAAAGAGCAAAAATGAAACAAACACGCCGGAAAAGTCTTTTTTTGAATTAAGAGAGCTTGCCTGCAAGGCATTGTTTTTCTTCGATTGGCTAAAATTCTTTCTAATTTATTTTCCGTCTCTTTTCTTTCACGATCTTTTTGCTTGTCTGTTTCCTTTATTTTTCAAAATTTGTTCCTATTTTCTGCCTAGAGGAGATGGGATCCATACCCTCTGGATCTGCACCTGAGAGGATGGATGATGGTAAATGAGGGACGCATAAGGCTTTGAGTAAATTCTGCTCAAACTGTCCTGTAAAACTGACTAACGACAACCTATGCAATTGTGATTTATTAGAGCGAAGGGCGCCGAAAAGACCATTTAGTATGAATTTCCTTGACATGCTCCATTTTACATTGCACACGTTATCTATCACATTCAAATTCACATTTAGTTTCTCTTAACTTGACAACTTTTCTTGACCCACTCATTAGGGTTCTGTTACCAAACCCCAATTCGTGGCAACTCACTGGTAACTGGCCCTTTTCCACACTCTAAAAAATAATTGCCCAACCTGGGCAAAAATTTACCCAGCAGTTGGTTCCGTATGCCTCCTAACCGGAATTGGGTAAAATATTGCCCAAATTAGTTGGTTAAGGGTTTTACTCATTATTTGGGCAAAAAAAAATTGCCCAACCATTTGCCCAACGAATTGAGCAAACATTTGCCCAACCAATTTTGCCCAACTTTTAGGCAAAACATTTAACCAACCAAGTTGGGTAATTTATTACCCAATTCCGGTTAGGAGGCATACGGAACCAACGGTTGGGTAAAACAGGTTACCCAACCGGGTTTGAATATCTCGGAGAAGTTACCTTCTACAAGTTTTAAAAGCTACCGGCATTGCTACTTTTTACGTGCCAAACAAACGGGCACGGCCAGACCAGCGAAAGGATATACGATATGGCCAACAACCAAAAAAACCGAACACCAACAACACCCTCGCAAACGAAACAAAAACCACCAACACTGCTACTGAGCAGCCACAGACACCGAAACGGAAAGACAACACAAAACTAGACTACCATCACTTAACAACCAAAAAGCGAAACACCAAGAACACACCAAACTACCACCACCCATAAGTAACTGCCCCGAAGGGCCACAACCCCAAAGGGCTACGGGGGCCCGGGGTCCACTTGCCGTATTTACAGTATGTACAGTATTTACACTATTTACACCCAACCAAAATTAAACAAAAACCAAAGTACCGAAGAGATCGAACGGGTCCTGTAGGGGGGCAGGTACGTCCGCTCTCTTCGGCGACCTGAACCGAACTTGCCAATGCTTTTTTTCCAAAAGTCCCTGACTCTCTGGCGAAGAGCCAGGGGCGAAAACCAAAGAATACTCCCGAAAGACTTCTGCTCCCCGAAGGAGTAACAAGGTCCCCAAGGGAAAAACTTTGACTTAACTGACACCACCCGACAGTGGTCCCGTTCTAGACTGGCTGAATAGAACAGGTCCCACCTGGGAGCTCCGCCGTCGTGATCACGGATACTCCTGCACCAGACTGTGCTTTTTACGTGCTAAAAACGGACACGGCCAGACCGGCGAAAGGATCACTACATATGGCCAACAACCAAAAAACCGAACACCAACAACACAAACCACCAGAATCGCCCAGAACACCAGACCGTATCCCTCGACCAGCGAGGACACTCCAGCTCCGGTACGGCTTCTTGGAGTCTGTTACCACCAACAGAAACCACCACCACACCCACCACCAACGATCCAACAACACAATCTCAAAACAGCACACGCCCAAAGGCAACAACACGCCCCAAGGCAACCACAGCGCAGGGGGACATGGGGGGGGGTCCACTTGTTACATTAAAATCACTATTTACAGTTTACTTACAGTATATACAACTATCTACACGTAACGAAAACAAAACTTCCCAAAGAGATCGAACGAGCCCGGCAGGGGATCGGGAACGTCCACTCTCTTCGGGAACCCAAACTGAACTGGCCAAATACAGGCGCACCTTGCCCAAGGGTGCCCCGGAGGCAGTTGTGGCAAAGGGTAACCTCATTATCCCCACGCTCAAACAAGCTCCACAACCGGATGCAGTTTAAAGTCCTACCTAGGACACCAGATTCTCTGGCGAAGAAAAGTAGCAGGATTTTAATTGGGAATTGATAAATAAATGAATTTTATGGTGTGGCTATTATATATTCTCAGTGAGACTTGTTTCTTATTTTTAACGATTAATAATACAGTTTTCTTCGCGATATTTCAATTTCTCCTTTTTATGTTGTATTGTACAATTGAGAAACATAATTTTCTGCAAGAATTCACCATTGCCAGCTTCAATTTATTTCAATTAGACCTGCAATAAAGGATAAACACAAATTTCCTTTGAAAAATTCGGAATGCTCCATTCAAAGGATAGGTATATCAACATTCCACAGCATTTTAAACATGCACTTTTCTCAAATTGTTGTAGCAAAAATTCCCACAGTGTAAGTAAACGTTTTGCAAAATGTTAATTGTGAATGTAAAAATTTAGAAATGGGTGTTATTAACAGAATTAATTGGCGATAAGTTTAACCAGTGTTGGGTAAAGAAATTCACTTAAACCATTTCACCAATAGTTGGTCAATAGGTTTTTCGGTTCTTTTGCTCTCGGTCGGCTGCGAGTACAAGTGTACGTAGGTACGTACGTACCGTCCGTATACTGCAGTATAGTATAGTACCTTTTCATTAATTGTATACGTACGTATGGCGCGCAAATCAGTTCACTTTAACCAACCTGGGTAATATTGCAAGAGAGATGGACTTTACCAACCTGAAGGTTAACCAACCCAATTGGTTAATCTGTTTTGCCACTGTGTTGGTTACCAAACTGCCCAGGTTGGGCACCTTGAATTTTACACAACCCTTTTTAACCAACTTTTTTTAGAGTGCACTCATTGTGTGACTTTAAAAGAAAATCTGCACCGGTACAGTGATTTTAAGTATCCCTTTTTGATGGGGATGAGAAGATAAAATCGGGACGGCAGCTGTCATCCCCCCAACTCCCACACTGACAGCCTTTCTTTACGTCCTCGTCCTTCTCTCCCTCATAAATCCGCTTTGCTCTGCGTCATAGTCTGTCCTCGCGGACTCCCTAGTCTAACGCTCTCTATTCCTTTTCCTAGTTCCCTCATCCTTCCTCTTTCCCGTGCACAATCTGCCTGGCTTCATCCCTCGTGACGGTTTCTGCCCTCTGGACCCTTCACTTTCTCATTCCCTTATTTCGGTCTTTTCCACGGTCCCTAGTCCTGCCTGTTTCAGTACTCGTCCCGTTGATATTTGAACCAGTTTTCTGCTTTATCAAGCACTTTTCCTTCTCTCCATCCTTTCCTTCCATCGGTAATAATTCCTATTTTTATTGTTATTTTATTTTCCTTCCCTTTCTCCATTTTTTTCTTTTTCTCTCCCTCCTTCCCCTTTCCTTCCTTTTTTTTTCTT
Organism: Holothuria leucospilota; assembly: GCA_029531755.1. Classification (NCBI taxonomy): domain Eukaryota; kingdom Metazoa; phylum Echinodermata; class Holothuroidea; order Aspidochirotida; family Holothuriidae; genus Holothuria; species Holothuria leucospilota. The sequence continues at coordinate 22,340 of JAIZAY010000193.1, forward strand.
CTTTTTCCGTCGTCCCGATTTTTCTTTGATTTTTCGCCGGGGGGCACGTACTCTGCCCCCCCGCCCCCTCTAGCTACGCTAATGGTCGAGCACAAAACTATGTTCATCTGCATCGGCAATATCTTCAACATCGTTCCAACATATCAATTCGAAGGGCAGTAAAGTGCGTCAATATAACAGTCTCCATTTCAGGTGTTCACCGAGGAACTCACGGTTCAACTTTTATCGCCTACTGATACTATCTGATCACAAGAGTCTGATGTAATAGCGGCTAGCCTAGTGTTTACTATAGATTTCTATATATATATATATATATATATATATATATATATATATATATATATATATATATATATATATATATATATATATATATATACTTCATACGTCGACTGCATCTCATGTTCCATTATTCACGAACCTCTTCGGCTTTTGCGGACCCTTATTTTTTCATGGACCCCCTACGGACCCCTTTGATCTCACAGACCCCCAAATAGATTCGTAAATACAGCATGTTTTCCCATTGCTCGATATTTGCTTAAGAATGCTGTAGCGTCCAAACAATATTGCTACGTGAGTACGGTTGGGGATTCCACGCCAATCAAAACACGCACGACTCAAGTGTCTCGTTAGTACTCGTTTATTTCTCTCGTTGACATAAGAACATGGCCAGCACTTGCGAAACACTATTTCCTTGCCCATATGATAGGATAGGCCTAAACTGTGCGGCAAGGGTGTGCGGTTCACTGCAAGTTGAAAAAAGTAAATAAATGAATTAATCGAGTAATCAAACATGGATCAAAACACGTCAAATTAATCATGAAGTCTTCCAGAGCATATTGTACTTCAGCAACAACGATTACTTTGTATGAAAACTTAAAACCTACCGATTATTTTGAGCTCCGGACTACATCTACGTACTTAGTCGATCAACCCCAAAACCGAACTGAACCCAGTTAACAACCTCATCCAGTCACGAAGCTAAACCTGCTTGCAGTCATAAAAACGAAATGAAAATTGAATAAAATCTAAACAAACCGTCCTAAAATAATACTTCTGCTGCCACATTAGCCACCCCCATGAACGTACCCCGTATGTTCATCATTAACAAACAATAAAGGCAGCAAATAAAACAACAAATACTTGTCAAACACAACTACTTTACATTAAAACTTCAGTGCTCATTTAACTCGAGTTTACAAAGTTTAACGATAGGTCTTCTTAAGACCTTATGACCAACCTTAACCTCTACTTGTCTTACATTTCCCCATTTATCTGGGAACACATTCAACACACGCCCAAGGGGCCACTGTCCTCTAGGGGTACTCTCATCCATTACTAGAACCACATCACCCACAGCTAAATTTTCTTGGGGCAGTACCCACTTTTGCCTAGTCTGGAGCAACAGGAGATATTCTTTCACCCATCTGCACCAGAACAAACTTCCTAAATATTGTGCCTGCCGCCAACGGCGTTTCCCAAACCCATCTCCCTTAACAAAGATTCCTGGTGGCAAGTTGTCATTTGGCCGAAGGAGCAATAGGTGGTTTGGCGACAAGGGCTCGTCTGATGAATCCATAGTGACTGTGGTGATTGGTCTTGAATTGAGTATTGCTTCAACCTCTGACATAACTGTAAGTAGCGTTTCGTCGCAGACTGACTGCTCCTTGAGAAGACTGTATAGGACGCGCTTTACCGAACGGACCATCCGTTTCCATGTGCCACCCATGTGGCTTGCACTGGGAGGATTGAAAACCCAACGAATTTCTTGCTGATGAAGGGATTTACTGATCTTCTCGTTGTTGAAGCTTGCAATTCCTTCGCGTAGCTCACGCTCTCCTCCTACAAAGTTTGTTCCGTTGTCACTAAATATAACTTCAGGGGTACCTCTTCTCGCCACCAATCTTCGTAGAGCATTTAAGAAAGAGTCAGTATCCAAAGAGTGGGAGATCTCTATGTGGACTGCCCTCGTACTCATGCACGTGAACAGACAGCCGTATCGCTTCACTTGTGCTCTTCCTTGCTTCACGTACATTGGACCGAAGTAGTCAACGCCTACCGACGAGAAAGCAGGTTTCTCGGGATTAACTCTCTCTAACGGTAAGTCAGCCATCAACTGACTCATAGGTTTTGCATTTCTTCTTCTGCATGGTAGGCAATTTCCAATTACACGACGCACGGCCGCACTTCCTTTCAACACCCAAAACTTCTGTCGCAAACGCGCCCAAGTTATCGACGGCCCAGTGTGTCCAACCAGCGGGTGATAATGAACAATAATCAACTTGGTGATGTGATGGTCTTTAGGAAGTAGAATGGGATGCCTTGCATCGTAGCTTATTGGTGCTTTAACCAGTCTACCACCTACCCTCAACAAACCTTCAACCAACATTGGTTTCAATTTCCTAATAGAAGCCAGTCGCCCTTTTGATGACCGACCTTTCAGTCTACTACTCTCCTGCTGCAACTCTACGATGATTGAAGCGAAGTTCTGACGCTGGACATATTTCGCAATCTCTTGTTCCGCGCGTCTGTACTCTTCTACAGCGATCGGTTCCCTTTTCATAGAGGTTTCTTTACACCTTACGCGGTGGCGAAGAAAATCTTTTACTCTTAGTAACCAGGCGACTCCTCGTTTTAAGTCATCCCAAGAGGAATATCGCTCGAACAGCTCGTCGATCCTTGAACGTTCACTCTGAACCACATTAATCGACGCAGATTTCTTGACTTCTGGGTCTTCTAGATTAAGGTCCTCAGTAATCTTGTCACGTGAGACACGGTCCACTGGCCATTCACTCTCGGCCTTCATCAGGAATGCTGGACCCGATAGCCATCGACTATTACGGCAAAGCTGATTAACACTCAGACCTCTTGACCCTTCATCCGCCGGATTCAATGAAGACTCAATATGGCACCATTGTGAGGGCTCAGAACCTGTCTGAATCTTTGCTATTCGATTCGCAACAAAGGTGTGAAATCTACGGGACTTATTGTTGATGTACTTCAACACAGCGGAGGAGTCTGTCCAGAAAACAGATTTGTCCAAGGGGATCCTGAGTTCGTCTTGAAGGAACTGATTTAGTTGCACTGACATTACAGCTGCTTGTAACTCCAACCTGGTAACAGTTACGACCTTGATGGGGCAGAGTCTGGTTTTCCCCATAGTGAATGCACAGTGCACTCGTCCATCCACATCTGTAATTCTCAAATAGGCAACGGCCGCGTAACCAACTTCGGACGCGTCACAGAATATGTGTAACTGGTAACCTGTAGCAGCCCCGAACTTCTCTGGCTTGAAGCATCGTTGTACCGAAACCTTGGATAACTCTTGGACATCTTGAGTCCATTTTTCCCATCGCTTCTTCTCGTTTTCACCAATGGGTTCATCCCATCCTAGTCCCTGCTTCAGAACATCTTGTAGTATTTTCTTCCCTATCAACGTAAAAGGAGCTATAAAACCCAGCGGGTCGTATATGGAGCTAACGACAGACAGTATGCCTCTACGTGTCATTGGTTTCTCTTTAACCGACACCTCAAAGCCAAACTGGTCCGACTGTCCATCCCATCTCACCCCTAAAGTGTGTTCGATAGGAAGGTTGTCCAGATACAAATTCACAACAGTATGTGCTCTTTCACCCTCTGGCACAGTTTCCAAAACCTCTCTTGAATTTGATACCCACTTGGTGAGTCGGAAGCCTCCCCTGTGAAGGAGCGCTCTCAATTCTTTAACAAGGGCAACTGCCTGCTCCTTTGTCTGTACCGACTTAAGGCAGTCGTCCACATAAAAACTTTCATCGACTGTACGAACTGCTTCTTCGCTAAACGACTCCCTATTATCTTTGGCAGTCTGTTTTAGAGCAAACGAAGCACAGCTGGGAGATGAAGTGGCTCCGAATAAATGGACCATCATCTGGTAGTCAACCGGAGGCCTTGATAAGTCATCGCCGGGCCACCAGAGGAAGCGCAACACATTGCTGTGGTTCTCAGGCACATGAACTTGATGAAACATGGCTTCCGCGTCGGCAATGAAAGCCACACTATCTCGCCGAAACCGACTTAGCACTCCAATCAGGTTCTTCGTATAGTCTGGGCCATGAAGAAGCTGGTCATTCAGGCATGTACCCTTGTATCTGGAAGCACAATCAAAAACTACTCTTACTCGACCTGGCTTACGGGGATGAAGCACAGGCTGGTGTGGCAGATACCACTTAATGGTTTCAACATAAGCATCTGCGCCTTCTGCTTCACTCTGAGTGCCCTGAGAGTGCTGGGGAGGACTCTGGTTCAACTGTTCGGATGAATTATCTGAATCGCTTGTCACTTTACAAGTCTGGTCTACTGTGTTGTCAGTTTCTTCTGTCACCTTTCTACCGTATCCCTTTGATATGTAATCATGTATGACATCACTATACAACTGAAACAAATTATCATCTCTCTGGAAACGTTTCTTCAACTGATTCAACCTTTTCTCAGCAACAACCCGGTTGTTGGGCAGATAGGGCTTTGGGTAACGCCATGGCAGTCCTACCTCGTACCTACCATTTACCAATTTGATGGAATTTTCTAGCATTTTGTGAGCTCGTTTATCTTCTAAGGATTCCCCCACCTTACTGTCAGCTCCCAAATCTGTGAAATCTGATTGCCAGAAATTCTCAACTTGTTTTACTAACTGCTCATGTTCCACATGACTTATATGGTTTACAGTGAATTTGGAGGGTGACCTTGAGACCCCTGTAGGACCAATTAATGTCCAACCGAGCAATCCCTTTATTGCATAAGGATCTTTCCTCCCTCCCCGTTTCTCGTCAAGAACCCAGAACACTTCTGGTACATTCCCGCCTATCAACAACATCACCTGTTGGTCACCAATTGAGGGCAATTCGATGCCCTCCAAGTGTGGCCAACCTCTTATATCATTATTTGACGGAATGCTCTTACTTGAAATGGGCAAACGATCCACAGACCAAACTTTGGGGAGGTCAACAAATTCGTCTCCCGACAAACTCTCAGTCATACTCACTTCAAACCCTTGTTGCTGTATTCCCTTATCATTCACAGTGGAAAGCTCAAAACTCGTTTGCTTACCACCCAGGTCTAACTCTTTGATCAATTGCTTATTACAAAGGGTCACATCACTGGCGTTATCCAGTAGAGCCCAAGTTGTAACTGATTTACCTGACTTCCCTTTCACTTTGACTGGGACCGTACATAGTTTAACCTGGTGCTCCTTTCTTACTGAAGACGTAGCATTACAATTAGCTGTATTCTCTGCAACGTCCCCTTCCTCTTTACTAGGAACATTTTGAACTGTACCGTCAGGTTTTGACCCTTGACTACTAACATTTTCAGCGTGTAACAGAGGGTGATGTTTCTTTTTACACCCATTTACTGTACAACGATTTTCTGACATACAACCACGAGCCATATGATTTGTCTTAAAACAATTATCACATAACCTCTGTTTGCGAATCAACTCCTTCCTCTGTTTAGGAGTTTTCGCTTTAAACTCCTTACAGACATGAAGTAAATGACCTTGAGAACAACAATAACACCTTACTGCACTTTCTTCTTTACCAACGGTGGCAAATGTAGCCCTCCGTGGCAGATTGTTACCTGATTTACCTTTAGGTCTGTACGTCTCAGTACTGGGCTTGTTCCATTTACTTATGTTTTTCCCAAAGACATTGTTTGCCGCCCTTGCAGAACGCTCAACAAACTCTGTGAGGTGAACAAACTTGGGTTCCACCCCACTCTGAATCAACCTTTGGGCTTGCTTTGCCCACTCGGACTGCAGGTGTATTGGCAACAACAGTTGTATGCCCAGTAGCGTGTCAGTATTATTCAGATTGGCTGAGTAGTTCATTTGTTCTACAACAACTTCACACGCATATCCCTGGCGATCTCCCATAATGCTACACCATCATGTGCTTTAACAGGTTTTCTTTCTAACACCTTGCTTAACAATGACTGAGCAATGATATGAGGTTGATCAAATTGGTCGCTCAATATTTCTCTTGCCTTCTTATATCCTTCAGTACTTCCCATTACTACACATCCTTCAATACTTTTCCTAGCTGCACCTCGGCAGCACTGAACCAAGTAAGTTAACTTTGCCCTGTCATCAAATAACTTCGATCCGATATTAAAGTCAAAATTATTAATGAAACTCCAGTATTCAGTGGGCTCCCCATCGAACGTTTGCAACTCGGGTTTAGGAATACTAGTTAACAAATTTAACATGTAACACAACTGAAATGGGTCAGCACCCCCATTTTCCCGAGGGTCTGGAATGTATGCACCCTGCCATTCACGAGCGTTTGGATTAAGTGGGTAAGTATTAACCTGAGGGGGCTTCTTTGCATTCACCTCTATTTTATTCTCTACTTTCCCACTATGAACTTCCTTACCTCTATCAGCATGACTAGGGCTTTCATCTTCTACCTTGACCTTTGGCCCAACATTACTTACATGTACATCATCTAACATTTCACCTTCCATTTCGACTTCATTGGCCCAGAAACTTGTTTCCAGTTCACTGCACTCTAATTCATTTTTTGCATCTAACAATAACAAGTCTTCAGCAAACTGTCTCTGTTTTTGTTCTAACTCTAATTTCTCCTTCACCTGTTTCATTTTCAGCTTCGCTAACTCATGTTTCACTCTTGCTTCTTTCAACTTCTGTGAGGAGGTAGAGCAGTTTGAACTTCGGTTTGACGTAAATGAATGCACCGATTTGTTGTCTGCATCTTTAGAGATATTCTGTGTTTTTTCATAACCCTCGAACCACTCTTCAGCCCGTTTTAGCAACTCACTTTTATTCCTGATTGCCGTTTCATATTCACTTTGCAGTCTTTCAAGCTCTGGACCCTGAGTCCTGTCAGCTAACTGCTTATGCTTGGCTTCATACAGCCCGAAAACTTCTTCAATCTTTTGCATGTTCTCCTTGACAGTTTGAAAGTTCTCATAACTGACCATCAGCCTCTCTGATTCGTGGTACCTACGTGTTAAATTGCCTTGATAACCGTAACACGACTGCTTTATTGACGCAAAAGTGTCATCTGCAGCTTGCTGCTGAGAGGGATCGCTAGTTTCGACTCGCTCCATGACTCTGGCAAGTTGACAACGTTCCGAACCACGTGAACTCAGCCAGCTATATACGTATGCACTGTAATGTCCACTGGTTGTGTACGTGTAGGCCTGCCCTTTACTAACGCAATCAACACGAAGGGCCGTAAGAATTTCTTTCACAATAATCGTGAACTAATGTAGCGTCCAAACAACATTGCTACGTGAGTACGGTTGGGGATTCCACGCCAATCAAAACACGCACGACTCAAGTGTCTCGTTAGTACTCGTTTATTTCTCTCGTTGACATATGAACATGGCCAGCACGCGCAATTTTTTTTTCCCACGAGGTTATGGGCAAATCACGCCAATGGACCAATCAGCGTCTTGGAAATAGGCCACACCCCTAATTCCAAAATGAGACCTTTTGAACCATTTTTTTGTAATTCTGACGCCAGATTATGAAAGAACAGGCCAAATAACCCTAGTCCACGTAACCCTAACCTTAGAAATAACCCCAACCATGATTTAGAAACAAATTTGAAAAAAATTTCAAAATCAGATTTGCCCATAACCTCGTGGGAAAAAAAATTAGGCGGCCAGCACTTGCGAAACACTATTTCCTTGCCCATATGATAGGATAGGCCTAAACTGTGCAGCAAGGGTGTGCGGTTCACTGCAAGTTGAAAAAAGTAAATAAATGAATTAATCGAGTAATCAAACATGGATCAAAACACGTCAAATTAATCATGAAGTCTTCCAGTGCATATTGTACTTCAGCAACAACGATTACTTTGTATGAAAACTTAAAACCTACCGATTATTTTGAGCTCAGGACTACATCTACGTACTTAGTCGATCAACCCCAAAACCGAACTGAATCCAGTTAACAACCTCATCCAGTCACGAAGCTAAACCTGCTTGCAGTCATAAAAACGAAATGAAAATTGAATAAAATCTAAACAAACCGTCCTAAAATAATACTTCTGCTGCCACAAATGCATTATATACATTTTTCTCATTTGGCTCCAATAGCTTTTTTTAAAAACACTTTATGAAAACCTTTGAAGGAGTTATAAGTATTTTTATGTCATTAGCAGCCATGTGTTATATGACAAAAACTAAACTCGGGATGTTTTCATGTAAAAAGAATAAATTCTACATAAAACGGTTTGCTTATAAGTTAAGAATAGACAGTTTCGAAGTTGGGTCTTCGTTTTTCGAACCTTTACACACTTTTTTTGAGGACCGAAGGAATCATAGTAAACAAACATATTAATTGTCCTCAATTTTTTGTGTCATTTTACACCGTCGACCACAATTCTTATCCCTAATAGACAACCTGCACATAGACCTCTTTCCTCCTTCAAAAACGCAGGTTTCATGGCAACGCTCGAAGTAGGTTTAGTGTTCGGCAACTGACACTTCCTCGTGAGTAATATAGACGTTGTGACTAATCTGAAAAACCACCTTCTTTTACAGAATGTGCCTGTCGATCGTTTGTCCTCTCTCTTCTTTCTCTTTTTCCCATAACAATTTTATCTCCTGAAAGGTTTCGTATGGAGAGATGAACTAAACGAGACTCATTTGATCCATGCTTTACTTTCTGTTTTCAGATACAATGCGTTTGGGCAAACATGTCCTTAGGCATGATACTAGGTTCTATATTTTATTTCCCAACATACAGGGGTGCACATTGGACATTCTACGAACAGACCTTTCTCCATAGACCAGGAACGCCGGGATCTAGAGTGGGAGGGCTTTTCCGGCTACAGCCCCCATTTTTCGGCACAACTTTCTTATTTTACATAGTGACGAATGATGTCTCAATTGGAGATTCTTTGCCTAATTAATCATTTCGTAATTTTCATTTGTAGAAAATAAAATATATTTGGAGGAATAAAATTGCATTTGTCACAATCCAAAATCGATGAACTAAACGAGACTTCGATCCATGCTTTACTTTCATTACTATACATTCGTTACTATACGACTTTCAAGGTTTTGTGTATTTGTCAGTACGCTAAAACGGAGACGAGCTGTCCCACTGAGGATGAAATTCTCGACCTTTACTGTAAAATGTGTTACCTGTACATGTCTTGGTCAGGGGATTACTATTTATATATATGAAACCAAAGCCCGACAGAAACACAATCAAACAAGGGCGCGCGAACCGCTCCCAGAATTGTTGAGAGTAATAATAAAAAGTTGCCACGAATACATTGAAAGGTGCGCGCAAAGCGTGGAGGAAAATAACCTTCCATGACCGTAAAGTGTCGGCAAAGCCGTCTAAATCAGTTTTAGACTAGACACAAACTACCAGTCATACGTAGACAATTCCTGAACAAAATACAGTGTTATTTTAGTTTTGTATGGTACAGTGTGATACGCTTACCTTTCACCAGTTTTGGCCTGCGACAAAAGGAGGCACGCGCCCCTCTGTGCCCCCCCCCCCCTTGGACCAGCGCCTGCAAGTTTTGTGACCGTTGTGTGTGTGTGTGTGTGTGTTTTTTTTTTTTTTTTGGCAACATTTGACACACTGCAGTGTACATGCATAGAGCGCGCAGGCGCCAAATGTTTAAGGAACTCGTATAAGAAGCTGGCCAGTTTCCAGGATAACACGCATTGTGTCATAACCAACCTTCAGCCCCACAAAGTGGTTCATCCTTCCATAGTCTTTCACCAGACACTGTTTACTATATAAATGTGAACAACTATGGATTGATCAGTTCTGACGAAGCATTGCAGTGTATTGCTGAGGCTAAGTTAGGCACAGGTTACTAGAAGGTGTGGCTAAGCAGACTATTCGTCGCGAGGAGCGCGCCGAAAATTATGCACTAAAGAATACTAAGACAGACTCATCGAGATCAGATCCGGGCGTGGGTAAAAAATTAACCACTGGCCTTTTCGGGTTGTCGGAAGGATGAGGAGGACTTCGAATGACAAAGGAAAGCGTAAGGTAGGTCATATGCCCATATGGCATGGATAGACCTACCCGCATTCAGTAGCGTATCTGGAGAGACATGTCAAATTGGACAAGAGCTCTTGCTTTCCGGTAAACATCACATCAGGGTCAAATTCATCAACGCTATGAGCACATAGATATTAACTGGCATCAAGCGCATAGCTACGATTTGTACATGTTAGTTGAGGCTGGAATCACTGAACGGTGCCAAACAAAGACTCTGGAACTCGAACTGTACTCGAAGTTTGCGTCATTCAGACAACTATATTGGTCCCCTTTTGGAGGTCCCGTGATAAAGCAGAGGTCAAAGCCGTGTAAGCTTTGGCTTTTAACAATTGTTGTGGGCATCAAGAAGCTGACTTTCCTTTTGAATGGCATTGCACAGAACGTGAAGCACGCCAAAAATTTTCACTGACGCACAGAGGCATCTGTGCTAATTGAGGGCAGAACAGAGCTGACCCTATTCGAGAGTATCACAGTTTTTATACTGATTATTTCTGAGATTTGTTTGCATTATTTCATTTAATTTCTTAATATTTTTGAGTGGATTTTTTACTGTATTGTTTTTATTTCTGCGGTGCTTTTCCGCCATATTGGCTGGCAAGTACTCTTGTGTCAAGGATTGCAAGTTCAGCTTTAATTTTTAAACATTAATTTACATCATATTATGATCGAGGATTGTGGAAATTTGCAATGTTTTTACACAATTTTGGAAATACTTCATTCAGTTTGGCCGCCATTTTGAAAATATGCAAATTAGGACAAAAAGAGGTCATTTGAGGGGAATTGTATCGTCACCGTTGGATTTGGGGACCCTGAAAACCTTAATTAGGATAATTGATGCATCCAAAACAGAGTTATCTCATGGAATAGTGAAAATGGCAGCCATTTTGAAAATATGCAAACTATTCAAAACGCTCAAACCCACTTTGCTAAACCTTTTTCTGGACTTTTCCTAAGTTCCTATAAAAGAAAGTCAAAAAGAAAAACAAACTTTTGCAATTTGTTCCAAGTAAGGCTACATTTTGGTCTATATTCCATAGACTATTATCACATTCTCCCTTTTCACTTCCTTGAACGTGTCATACGGTAAATGAAGTCGAATCTGCCTTCCATTTTCATTTTGAAAAGTGAGACAGTAATTGCTTGCGTACTGTATAGGTATATGAACATTAGTTATTTGTTTTCATTCCAGTAGTAGCACATTTTAACGGATAGTTCAAAACATCTCTCAACATTGTTTAACAAACATCGTAACCTCTTCTCAAACTATACTTCAGAAAATTAATACAGAAGCTAAAAGAAAACACTTGCGGTATAAAAGTTACATACGTAGCCTACTTTCCGACACCCTCATCCTCGAAATGCAGATAGTATCTACTTTCTACCTGTTGTAATTTTTGTTGTTTGGGTAAAATTTTGTTCAAATTTGTATGACCTTCATTAATACTGATTTACTGATTTAACTAAAATATTCGAAGATTCAAGTTGAATTAATAATGTTGTCGCTTTATTGCCAACAAATGTCTTGTTGTGGATTGGTCATCAATTTTTGTGTTCAACAAATTTTGTTACGATAACGAAACCAGAGCTTAGCTCCTTGAAACAGGTTAACTGCACAATTGAATTTTTCTGTCTTATTAGTTCCAGCCTACTGTATTATGATGTGTGTCTACCACCTCGGAAAAACAACAAAGCAGTCGAGTAGCCAGCTTTCCCAGACGGAAGGGGTGCAAGGACAATTTTCTTCCTGATTTTGACATTTCGTCCAGTGCTTTCCTGGAGCCGGGAGTGGCGGTCTTCTGTGTATTTTCCTTCCCCTTTTCTGTTCCTTCTCCTTTTTTCTTTCTCTTATTTTCCTCCTTCCCTCCTCCACTTCCCTTTTTCTCCTTCCCCTTTCCGATTTGGTTATTCCTTATGTCTTCTACAGTTGGTTTATGAGTTCGACTCCTGTATTTCGTCACTTTAAGAAGTGTACCTAAAGTCTAAAATTTCAAAAATATATGTTAAAACGCTTGAAAAAAGCATCCAGATGGTCCAACTCCCATCTTCACAGGACATTTCTTAGCCGAAATATAAAATGTTGAAGCTTACTCACTCAATTTAAAATGATGGATTGCGCAATAATTTGTGATGTCATTCTTGTACTACTCAAATGACAGTCCTTGTTTTTCTTTGTTTTTTTCCGAAAGCCACTGCACCTTGTGCCAAAATGTGATCACTGTCTTGCTGCAGGGTGATTGGCTATATAAGCCCTATCCCTACAACATGCTATGCAAGGGAACGGTAAATGTTCCAAGGTCACATAAACATCTTAATTTTAAAAGAAAACAAAAGCAGGTAATGTGAGTTGTACAAGAAGGGCATCACAAAGTATTGCGCAATCGACTATTTCAAATTAAGTGAATAAATTTCAACATTTCATATCCCAGCAACGGAGTAAGCTATGAAAATAGGAGTTGGATGAATGGAATTCATTTTCCAACCTCTAAAATATATATTCTTGTAATTCTAGACTTAACTTTAATCATCTCATTCCATACTATTGTGATGCAAGGAGCAGTGTAATGACACGAATACAATTGTTCCGTCCTCACTGTTCATCTTGTCTTGACGTAACTAACCCACACAAGATTATACGGTACCTATGCATAGTAACGATAATACCTCATGCTACGTAAACAACCCATTCGTGCCAAAATAAACTTACTTGAAACCGCTTACCTGTAATACCCTATATTTTAGAGGTCTTGGTGTCAGTGCATATAGACTGTATGGTATGATGTAGCGCTCTTTTAGAAACAAACGATTCTCTGGATATCACTTCTTTTTCAACAGTACGATCGAGGGGCCAAATCTCACAAGTCTTCCTCTACAGCGCTTCATCTTATACATGATGACACCGCATTTTAAATACAATCGCGTCGTCATTGTTGCTTAGCAACCGATCATATCATACATGCCTTGAAGAGACAAAACCTTACCCTAATTGACCACATCCCCCGTCAAAAAAGATGTACAAAAGCAGGGCATAGTTCTTACTTTTCTAACTAAAATCATGTTACATATACTTCCACATAACCCTGTTATTGTTTCTTAGCAACCGCTGATGTCATCCACACCTATGTAGGACTTAGGTGTGGGTGACGTCCCGCATGTCATACAGTCATACGGATGAGACATGCCTCACCCTACATCGGGTTAAAACCCACTACACCACCTCTGAGGCTCATTCTTGTTTCTCTTCTTGAGGTATCAGTTCAGCAGGATTTCAACTTGGTTCCACGTCTGGAAATTTCAAATTACGTTTGACCTTTACCAAAAGAGTAAGGGTCTTATAACTAATATGGGGTATCCACATGCGAATTATGAGATCCTCCCTTTCGACTCTTCTTGATTTTTGCAGAGAAACATGTTTTTATTGTTCACATTAAAGGTAGCGAAAATGAACTACCTTAACGTTTCCGTAAGAGTATCATACAACAATGAAGCTAATATTAAACGTTTACACTGTCCTACAACACAAAGGTAGTTGCCCTGGAGCTCTAAAAACAATCTAATCCATGGGAGAGCGAGCCGAAATCTTGTCAAAATTTGACTAAATTTGATTCAACATTTACTAGATTTGAGTAAAATGAAAAACCTGGTTCATTTTTACCCTAATCCAGCGAAACATTTGAACAAATTTCTTTTCTTGCCCTTATTGATAAGATTATTTTCAACATTTCATGGGATGTTTTTAGAAAAATGTTTCTTCAGGAAAATCGCGTCATACTTGTTTCAATGGGTTGATATTGTGATATTGATTTTTGTTTTGCTTTTTCGTATCACCTTGTCTTCAATCCCTTTTGTTGATACATAAAACAGAATCACAGCAAATCCACAGTCAGGTGGCTAAGGGAGACCTTAATCTTGTTGTCCATCTCCACACCCCCAACCCAATGGATCTGTGTAACTTTGATAGTGTATTTTCAGAGCACTCAGCGCGGCAGTTGCTGATGCCTAAGAGCAATATTGGGGAAAACGTGAGGAATTAACGTTCCGAGAGTTAACTTTAAGGTCCACGGGCCATATTGCTATTATTTGTCTCATTCAACACACTTTTTTCTCTACATTAGAGAACAGCTTTTAGCATATATCGGGTGAAACTACTTTTTTTCTTGTACGTTGCACCACTGAACTTCATTCGACTGTCGAAAACCTTTTTAATACTGGCCCCGTGCATGGTCTTCACCCTAGCTGGATAAGTATGGCCTAGTGGATCACACCATGGGCGTATACTTCTTTTTTCGTAACCTCGCGCAATGCATTTACTTACATAAATTTTCTTCAACATGCGAATTTTGGCGCGCTAAGCGAAGGAGCATATAGAGGCCGAGGGCCGAGCCGGGGAGGGGGTCAAATATATTGCTGTATACATGCGTGACCAAAATAACTCATAAAAGGGGTGTTTGGCGCGATGGGCCGCGTAATGCTCGCAGTGTGCATTCCTGTGATTGTATGTAGCAATGTGGAACCCTTTTTGTAACTATATAAAGGTGCCATCCTAGGGCAGGGTCTAAATAGAAATTTTTATTAATTTAATATTCACTATGAGCACGAGAACCGAGGTGAATTATGTCAATTTACGGTGGAATACTGGTTAAATCTTAGAACGGTAAAATAACCGCCGTTAAAGTCCGGTTCTTTTTTAAGAAATGCCTTTACTGTGTTTAACCGATCCTTCAGATCGCTCGAGAAACATTTAACCGGTATTTCACCGATTTAACTGATTGTGGTTTTACACTTCATATCCATTGTGTCCCTGAAGGGAATAGGTTTGATCACTTGCATGAAAGGTTTATGGGTCTGTAACGACCACAGCAGAGTAACCGTGACTGAGTGGAAATAACTGACCTATTTTCAGACTGTCAGAGCTGCAGTTAGTTGTCATATATACTCTGCTTGGTTATGATTTTGAGTCGAATTCCTAGGTTTTTTTTACAGGTACATTAAAAGGAGTATGACAAGGCTTCATTCTACCATTGAATGCTTAATGAAAAGATACAAAAAAGGGAATAAAGCAGTCTTCCTAGTTAACTAGTTTGAAGATTAACTTTCAGGAGGCCCACCATATCTTGGAGTTCTCTGAAAATCAAGCTGACAATTGAATATTTGAAAGGAGTGATTAAAAGTCCTACACTTACATTTATGTACCGATAGTACCTACGATAAAATACTTGTTAGACAGCATGAAACAATGAAAGCACTCGCCAGTGTGGTTGAGGTGTGATCGCCATTATTTTTACCAAGGCTTACAGTGCATTTGAAAACCAGCAGTTGCTCAGAATTGTGACACAGGCTGCTAACAACTTCTCCGAAATTGCAGAATTTTCAGATCATTCAAACATAATTATTTCAGTATTTAGTCGTTTATGAAGTTTAAACAATTGTCCGTGATAAGTTTTCCTTTATGCCGCTGTTCAATATCAGTAAATTTAGGTCACAAGCACGTTCATTCTTCAAGTAAAGCAGTCTATAACTACATTTGAGCAGAAACTATACATATGCGATGCGAATTGAATTATCGGGCAGTTCGTTAATGTTTTGGTGTACCAGGAAACTTGGTAGCAGGTGGAGGTTAGCCTGAATAAAGATTCTGGAGCGTGTAAACGAAAAAATACAATCCACTAACGCAGTTTAATAAAAAATATCAGCAATAGGCCTATATGTGACGATATGAAAAACAATTCAATGAGTGTGGAAGTAGATGTAGATATTTTCTTTTTATTCTGTAGAAGTAAGTTATAAAGAACCGCTCAGGGAATCCATGTAAATGTATACGTATTTAAGGTAAAAGGTATTGATCAGCGAGTTGGTATTAGCAGTGCACGTTCCTGGACTACGGTAATTACACGCAAGAAGGCCTTGCTTTGTTCGTCTTCTCTCCGGGTTCTCCTCGGGGCTTAGTTGGAACTAGCATCTGGCGGTTTGGCGTCAGTGCTTTCCAAGAAGAAAATGTCAGGAAGGTCATTACCATTAGGTCACGAAATTGGTTTTATGTCTTGGGGCTAATAGTATTATTTGGGTGTTACAAATGGTAGGCCATTCAAGTAGGCCTATACTGAACTTGCAAGAGTTTTTAAGAGGGAGGGGGAGGGGTACCCACCAGACCGAAGATTTGCTTGACCAGAAATATACGTAGGGTTAGAGGTAATGCTGTATTCGAGTTTAACAGAGATTATGATTAAGGTTTAGGACTGGAGTAAGGATTTGCCCCTGGTATAGGGTTAGGCATAGCGAAATTAGCTGACTGGCCGTTATGGCGGTGTGGCGATAGGTTCATGGTTCTATCGATCCATGGCTGACTTAGGCAGGCACGGCAGAACGAAAAAACTATTGGGGGGGGGGGTAAGTGACAGCAGGACTATATAAGCGGAGCGCCACCATCAGTTGGGGCGGATCGTACAAGAAAATTTTTGGCTTCCAAACCCTCCAGATGGCCGGAAACGGCACTTCCAGAGTTTTCTAAGCTGCATGCACACAGCCTTGAAATATGGATATCAAGTCTACAATTTCTCAATTGATGAGAAAAAAATCAATCTAGGAAAAATGGTAATACATCAAAGATGAGTTGAGATGATACAAGAATCCAGGGGTGGAGCCAGGATATCCCCGACGGTGGGCCAGCAACCAAAAGTCCCGATGCCATCAAGGGGTTGGTGAGTGTGATTAGAAGAAAACTTGTATAAAAGGCCTATACCCTGGGTTCTTAAGTGGCGGCCCGTGGGCCAAATCAGGCCCGCGAGGGGATTCAATTCGGCCAGCGAAGATAATAAGGTCTATAACAAAAATGAGGTTGGAAAAAGCAAATCCGTGAACAATAATTACGTATATTTTCGAGATATATTTTAGGAACGGAAGAATCACTTTTGTTACTTAAAAGAAGTACGGTAGCCTAAGACATAACAACAGTGTTTTGGAAACGCCATTTTTCGACGAGCTCCGCGCGCACCTATTACTATTAATTCTTTTACCACTACTTCCTAACAGACAGATTCGGTTCAGTTACTGTCTCCAAGATTATATGCAAGCGGGAACACGGTTAGGGTACCCCATCCATCTTGGTAAAACTAACAGTTAACAAAACTTGAGAAATGGTGTGAGAGATTCCTGCAAGAGAAAAATCCGATTTTCGGGTCAGTAAAATGAAAATTCCTGCCAGCGAAATCATAAAAAAGAGATAATAAAGGGCGACCGTCTTTCCCGTTTAAGTCTCGTTGGGTCTTTTTGCCTATCACAAACCTCACTGGATAACACGAGTTGTAGGGGCATATAGCTGATGGAGACTTACAGTTTATACATGAAAAGATGAAGCTGTACTTTGTTCTTGCTGTAAATGCTTTTTGATTAATTACTTTTAGATTATTAGAAATTGACGAACAGGCAAACGGGAAAATCAAAGAAGACAGAAGCACTAGGGGGAAGGTAGCCTGCATATCTTTCCCTCGAATGAGTGATCTCAAAACTTTACCCAAACTCTACCAACCTTTTCAAGCGCTTTGCGCGCTTTTACAGTAAAGTTAAATAAAGAAGTTAAAAGAGCTAGGTAGCCGCCAAAATGGAATAAATTCTTGGACCCGCCGACTTCGTTAGGTCACATCCGGTTATGATTCTTGGTCTATCGATTTGATCCGATATCGATAAAGCCGTCCATGCATGCATTGTCTAGTAGTCAGGGTAACCCAACATCGGTTGTATGCGTAATACGGCCGTATTATACGCATACCACCGACGTCGGGTTACCCTGACTATGTGTCTAGCACAGTTCACAACTTAGAAGTTACAACCGTGTGTAGTATATTCGCGTTGCGTGCCAAGTGCGATAAAGCTGAGAGGAAATAAGACACACGCCTATTTCGCTCATCATCTATTTGAGTTTCATTGAGAACATTGTCAAGTTTGAAGGTAACTGAAACTGTTTTTCCGATAAATGAGTTTTGTTATTCGTTGCAGACCCAGGCCCTAGCGCTAGCCTAGGTTAGGCTAACGTTAGTACTGCTATATCGATCATAGTCAGGGTAACCCTGACGTTAGCGGATGTGTTTACATTTGATCTCATTTCACATCCCCCTAACGTCAGGGCGTTAAACTTGAAGAAAAGTCACTTCCCAACCAAAAATTCGTAGACGGCCAATCAGGGATCAGAACGGTCATCTGATATGAATATCCATATGGCTGAGAATTTTAAGCCAATGGAAAACGCGGATGGAAAAACGGGCTTCTCTTTTAACAAACAATGTATCTTTTTCAGGGTTACCCTGACTACATCGATAAGAGCCGTTACTTATGAAAACGATTAAAAAAAGGCCGTGCCAGGAGAAAAAGTGATAAACTAAAAGTTAAAAAAAAAAACAAATTGTTAAATATCTTGCCAGTGGAAAGTAAAAATACAGGAAAACATAAAGGAGTGTTATCACTAAATTGCATTGCAAAAATTAATTTTAAATGAGAATATAAAACGTATTAAGAGGGATAGGGCACAACCGAAATTCGAACCACAGGGGCAGTTAGTGTTACTGGCATAGGCAAAAAACCACAAAATTCATACTTACTTCAAATCGGTACCATATCAAAAATCCTTCTGATATGTACTTTCTAGTCATAAAATTGTCAAGGTTAGGCAAAAAAGCACAAGATTACAATACCTGGACTGAAAACAAGGCGATTTTCTGATCCCTTTTCTCCTTCCAAAGTTCCGAAGTGTTCTGCTTTGAAATGACGATTGACCTAGTTAGCCTTGCACCCAGTCGTTACTTATTTCGTGTACACATTATATGTATGGTAAGATTACGGCGATGGAATAAGAAACGACTGGTACAAGGCTAACTAGGTTGATCGTCCTTTCCAAGTACAACACATCGGAAGGAGAAAAGCGATCAGAAAATTGTCTTATTTTCGGTCGAGGTATTGTAGGCCTAATCTTGTACTTTTCTGAGTATGATCTTGACAGTTTTGTGACTAGGAAGTACATATTAGAAGGATTTTTATATGGTCCCAATTTGAAGTAAATATCACGAATTTTGTGGTTTTCTGCCTATTCCTGTAACACTAACTGCCCCTATGGTTCGAATTTCGGTTGTACCCCTATATTTTCAATATTAGCCTCACACTGAGGGTTAACATCTCGTCTGATATAAAGTTTTCATTTCGGAAGTACGCCACTACCCAGCTCCTTTAAGAGATAATTAATATAGGGTAAACAATACTCTGCAACACTCCACATCATTATTTTTGCATATGTAATGAGTTTCTTCAGAAACCATCAAACTTTGAAGACTTATATTTTGAGAACGGTAAAAGATATTGAAAAAATTTCAACGGATCTTTGATTGGAGGACTTAATTTTTCAACTGATAAGTGCAACAACTCTTTTTGGTGGTATGTCACACGACCTTTAAATCCTAAATAACCAAGCAACAGTTTGCATCCTTTAGAATGCAATTACATTGAAAACAGAACTGTGAAGTGTAATTTACTGCAATCTGGCAAGTAAGTCCCAGTTCGCTCCTACGGTAACAACCACCGTAGCCCCTTATACAGTTATATTTCTACTTCTCTGGAGGACTAACATGAAACGAATCGACTCCTGCATACGAGATATGAATGTTTTGAGCCAGGGGTTGCTATTTGCCAAATAGCAAGACATCAAAAGAATGTACGTATTGTCCTCTCACTTTTTCATTACAAAGTAACTGGCGGACACAATTACAGAACAGGCTTATCATCGTAACCTGTCAGCAGATTGAGCGATGAAGTGTATGCTCTGTGAACTTAAATCCATCCGTATTTGTCCTATCTAGACAGAAAAATCTAGCTGTATTTGTCCTAGGACCAAAAAAACTAGTTTTTCTGTCCGGTCGGACAGTGGACAGAAAAAACTGCTATACCGGTACTACTCGTCGAGCTATCCGGTAGCACAATTGAAATATCCGGTAGCACAAGCGAACAATCGGGTAGCGCGCTGGCGAATCTGCAATATGAGTGGTGTTACCAGAGAGTTGCTAGAGCAAGGAGTTGCTAGAGAACTATAGCAACTCCCTGATTGGAGGAGATTAGTTTTGAGAATAGGCTTTAGGTGAACAATAGGGGATACGCCCGTCCTTTTCCGAAAAAAAGATGAAAAGTAAGCCTCTCGAAGCTGGAAAAGGTATACTATACGACCTCTTATTGGCCTATTCTTTGGATATGATCCTTGTTGCCACAAAGAATCTAATCAACCCCCCGATTGTGCTGTAAACACACACATAAACAACATGGGCTAAACAACAAAATGTGCTTCCTATTTTTAATTTTAATATAATGGCAGACTGGCTTGTCTCTCCATACCACGGTCCTTCGTCACATCGCATACTTTGGACCGGTGAGAAATAATACAAAATAAAAACTGGCAAAATTAACTGTTTTTTTATATTGCCAGCTTTCAGTGTGGGGTTACATAGATTAAAACCAAATTATTGAAAGCCCTGTTTGTTCTTTTGGCGTTTTTATGCTTGAGCGTTATAATTGGGCTTGTACTTTGGTCTCAAAATAGGAATGGTCATGAATGCATACAGGGCCGGATCCAAAGGGGACGTGGGAGCGCAATCCCCCCCCCCCCCCCATTTTTTGCAAAGCAATGTTTTTAATGGTATTTTACTGCAAATCCTGGAAAGCGTGATTAGCAAGCCCAACATACAGGGCCGGATGCACCAAAGTGGACGGGGAGCGCAATCCCTCCATTTTTTGCAAGGCAATGTTTTTAATGGTATTCGTTAATGCAATCACTGTAAACTGATAGCAAAGCCAACATTAGTTTTCAGATACCAGTAAATGCATAAAACACCCAATTATGTAAAATAAGAAATATCCATATCTACCCCCCACCCATACAAAGATAGGTATCAAAGCCCTGAGGCAAATTTACATGCGCTAGCTTTAGTTCTCCTGTATTAAGGCAGGGCTGGATTTAAGCATGGGCCAGAGAGGCACGTGCCCCACGAAATTACATAATTGTATTTTTTTTTTGGGGGGGGGGGAGTTTGTGAAGATCATCGGTTCTAGTTTTCGTTTTGTTGGCTTACATGTATGTAAGAAAGGAAAATTTTATATTGGAGTTCATTATCTTGAAGGGGGCCGTGGTGAAAGTGACGCACACCTTTTCCCTCATTCTGTCAGTCTGGTGTCACATCTGTGTGAGAAAGTTTGTTGGGGTAAGAGTATCTGAATTGTAACGTGTAAAAGAGAGGTGATGAATTACGAAGTTTGGTGAGAAAGTATTGTTATTTCAGAGCGTGAGAGGTCCCGGACATTATGGTAGGGAGATGTGAAAAACTTGTGCACCCCGCACAAGGACTGTGGTCGAGGATTGTAGCGGAAACACACGGCACTGTTCAAGGGCTAGTCCAGGCAGGTGGTACTTCAAGGCCAAGGCGGCAAGGCCTAACGGTTACTCATTGCCAGGAAAGCTAAAAATCACAGTTTTTAACCAATATCCCAAATAGCACAATACATTGGATCAACGTTGGAAAATAGTTTGTAAATGTTGGCAAGCGTTGGTAATGTGTTGTGTTGGCAAAAGAGTGTTGGTCCAACTTAAGACCAACATTTTTTTGCCGCCCGTACGACATTACAATGTTGCACTAACGTTGGACCAACGTTTAGCACCCAACTGTTGGATTTTATTTACTTATCAAACGTTGGGCTAACGTAAGACGGCCAACAGTTGGCTTTCATTCCTTTAACTGACGTTGGACCAACAAAAATCAGCCAACAGTTGGGCGTAATTCATTTCATCAACGTTGGGCCAACGTTAAGCACCCAACTGTTGGATCTTATTTACTTATCAAACGTTAAGCTAACGTAAGACGGCAAACAGTTGGCGTTTATTCCTTTAACTGACGTTGGTCCAACCAAAGTCAGCCAACAGTTGGGCGTAATTCATTTCATCAACGTTGGGCCAACGTTAAGCACCCAACTGTTGGATTTTACGCACTGTACCAACTTTGGGCTAACAGTAGACGTCCAACAGCTGGCTTTCATTCCATTGACTGACGTTGGATCAGCAAATGTCAGCCAACAGTTGGGTGTAATTCGTTTCTTCATTGTTGGCCCAAACTTGGATTTTATTTACTGCGCCAACGTTGGGCTAACAGTAGAGGCTGATCGGTTTGTCAGGGACGGACATTGTCTGAATTTTGATAAAGAAAAGGGCCACAAAAAACATTTACTGATATTTGCACTAAGGTTATGGGTTTTATGTTAAAGGGTATCATCAACTCTACCAGAGTCTTACGAAAGTTGGTTGCCATGGTGCATTACTAAAAATAGAATCAACAAAACATCTGTGTCATGGACGGACAAGATAAATTTGAGGTGTTTCACTTTTTGGTACTCTTGTCACATTTCTATCTAAACTAATGTAAGTTAACAAATAATTTAATATAGAAACAAAAGCTGTATTAGTTTCCTTGTTTAACAGGTATGTGTCATTTTCAAGCAATCTTTCATTTCTGACTGTCAAGCAAATCAAAAGTATTTCTGGGCGTCATGGACGGATGTCATGGACGGACAGCTAAAGTCAACGAGAGGGTAGCCTGCTTTGAAAAAATACAAAAGTTGTCAGTTGGAAGCTCTTTGCCAGCTGCACAGTTTTTTATAAAAAATAATTGGAAAAGTCTGTTTATTCCGAGGATGAAGGGTTAAAAACTGTATTTTGTCATGGACGGACACTTTCCTTGTCATGGACGGACACTCATCAAAATTGTATCGTAGAAGCTGTCGTGATTCAGTACTGAACAGGTTTATTTGAAGAGTCAAACACAGCAGCCTTCACAGGCAAAACAGTGAACCAGAAATAAGAGCAAAATCTTTGACTTTTAACAGAAAAAGTGCTAATATGCAATATTCCCTGAAGCACTAAATTGATAATTTGAGCAGAAAATTCGAAAATTTCATCAACTGTACTAACAATAAACATGCCCTTGTTTCGAATCAATTACATTATTACAAATTGTAATACATTCAGTTCAATTTTCAATTCTTTGCTTGATACTGTAACCTCTCAAATATTTCAAAAGTAGAGCTCTAAACCTTTGTAACTTCAGAAAGTGGTAATTATACAGTATTCATTGAAGCACTAAACTGACAATTTGCACAAAAATTTCAGTGACAGAACTAACAACTTCCAAATCAATTACAATATTACAAACTGTAAAAATTTCAATTCAATATTCAATTCTTTGCTTGGTACTACTGTATGTGACCTCTTAAACATTTCCGTATCGGTAAAATGCATGTTTGCATGGTTACCGTAAAAATTGTAGTTCCACTGTGAAACAATAAAAAGCACACAAAAATTTCATATCCATGGAATAGATAATGTTTCCCACTAACATTTCTGTAATTGGCAACAAGTAAACTTTTTGGTATTTTCAGTTACTGAAGGAGTATTGTCCAAACTTGCAAAACTGTATTTTACTCTACAAGCAAGTCTTATTTTTAAAAGGCTCTATGTAATGTTCACTGTATTGAGCCACAGCATCTTTGGAATATTTGGTGCTGAGAAGGAAACGTTACAGCAAAATCCCAACATGGGAAAAACTTCAGTTGAATGCAAAATGATGGCAATCACCTTCATCTGTATGGGAACAGGTTTTAAATGTTCAACGAATGACAATTTAACACATTGATATCATTCTGCTGAAATACTATCGAGAAATATCCTTTTAGCTTTTGAAATGTCAAAGGTAAAGGTTTCCCTTGTAGCTGAGCCTTGAACACTGTTTGGTGGTTTGAGTATGGCAACGATGCTGAATAGTGGCTCTCTCATGTGCAGCTGGCATCTGCTTCAAAACTATGTGCAGTGTTTCCAAAACTCAAATAACACTTTCCTGACATAAAGTCCCAAATTTCTTGAAACTGATTACTTCAAGAAATTTCAATTGCGTTAGCTGTAGTCATCATTTTCTCATATGCGAACATAAAAACAAGGGAAAACTGAGATGCACCATACATCTTAAAAGAATACTGTAGGAAAGGAAAACAAGGTCATAACTGCCCCAATAACACATTTTCCATATTTGGTTATTCTACTGTAGTCAGAGGGGGGTTTATATAGCTCAGTTTGATTTGTCATGGACGGACATTTGATACTTTGTCCGTCCATGACAAAATTTGTATTGCAAATGTAAGACGTGTAGTAACACTGCACTTTTATTAAACGGCTGTGAACTGAAGTTAATATTTAGTAGAGATAGCTCAGCAGATATTTTCCTCAAAATTCTTCCCACAGTAAACGGAAATAAATTTTCCCTCCCCTTTTTGTGTCATGGACGGACATTACTGAATCTGCAATAAAAAATCACGTGAAATTATAAGTTCAATTCAATCTTTTTCTTTTAAATTCAGTATGATTATAGAAAAAGGTCATTTGCTGAAATACTACCACACAAAACTTCAACAAGTTTATGAAGAATAAAACTGTTACAAATTAATTGAGATGTAAGAAATGTCCGTCCATGACATGCTTTTCACAACCCCTTACTTAAAATGGTACATTCCGGGCTGTTCGGAATTTGTGAATTTTTTTTTTCTACTTTCCCAGTAAGTACACATGTCTATCAAACATATAAGACACATTTGAACACTGTAGGTTGCAGTTGAAATTTTGGCCACCAGATCAACATTTAACCGATCAGCCTCCGTAGGCCTATAGACAAACTTCAAGTAGTTGCTTTACCTTAAACCGTCTTTGAACAACTTCCATGAAATCAACCGTTGGTCCATATGTCTTCAGCCAATATTGAGCCAGCCATATTTAGCCAACCGTCGGTAATTATGTAATTAACCAATATTTACCCAGTTTTAATTAAGTGACAAACTGTTGGGCATCACTATTGAACCAACATTGGACTAAATCCTAAAACTACTGAAAATTTCTATAGGCCGTTTCCCATAATACCGTAATAAAACATTCACTATAAGAGACTTCATAGAACTGTCAAAGCAGTAAATAGGTGTTCAAAATTTCTTCATTGGCGCTTACCTTAATATAATGTTAAATGAAGAACAGCAACAGCGTATATGTGAATAGAAAGAGTTAAATTAAAAGTCACACCTCAACAGATGTGCTGAATCTGAAGGCTACTTAAAATTCGGCCTACAACCCATGGTTGGCCCAACCCGAACACTGGATTCCAGTGGTGGGCTGTTTAAGTTGACATTAGTTTCGGTTAGCAACCGGTAAGTGGCCCAACATTGGCCCAACCATAGTCCACTTAAATAATATTTACCCGATCATTTTGGTATCAAGCCAACCTCACAATTCCTTTAATAGCAGCTGTTTCTAAATTTTACATTCACAGTGAATATTTTGCAAAATGTTTACTTTTCTAGTAGAAAGTTCTGCCAAGACAATTTAAGGAAAATGTTTAAATGCTAAAGAATTATGTTGGAGCACCAGGTTTATACACCTTTCATCTGAATGGAACATTCTGAATTTTTAATAGCAAATTTCTGTTTATCCCTCAAAACAGGTCTGATTGAAATAAATTGTGACTGGTAATGGTGAAATATTGCAGGAAATCATGCTTCTCAGTTGTACAATGCAACTAAAAGGAGAAATTGGAATATCATGAAAAAAATTGTGTTATTAGGGTTAATAATAACAAAGACGTCTCACTGAATATATATAAGAGCCAAACGAACATTCACATGATTTATATTAAAATCCTACTGCTTTTAAAAGTGGCTAGCTCGAGCATGTAAGTAGCAATGCTGGTAGCTTTTAAACTTGCAGAAGGTAACTTCTCTGAGATATTTCATTATGGTATCCCATAATGAGCAGTTATTTGAGGGAAGTTCTAAAAAACAGGCATAATGTAGTTGGCCCAACATAATGCCAACTATGTACAACTTGTTGCTCCTTTGGTACAACAGGTTGTAGGATTAACGTTGGAACAACGTGCAACATTGTCAATTCAACATATTGGGTGGACAGTGGCATAACGTTGGTCCATTGATTAAACAGCATATTGGGCCAACGTTTTCGAAATGAACAGCCAACCTTCAAATAACATTTTCCCAATGTGCTGCCAACAATACCTACAACATTCTTCCAACGTTGGTCCATTGTAACAACAACGTATGGATAAAAGTTGTTGTAATGTTGGCCCTGTATTGCAACAACTTGCAGAATTAACACTGGCTCAGCGTTGAGCCATTGTCAATTTAACATGTTGGGTGGACAGTGGCATAACGTTGGTCCATTGCTAAGCCAATATATTGGGCCAACGTTTTCACAATGAGCAGCCAACCTTCAAATAACATTTCCCCAATGTGGTTCCAACAAAAACTTCAACCTTCTTCCAACGTTGGCCCAACGTTTTTGTGCTATCAGGGATGCTACTGAGCACTATAGTGCTCAGTAGCATGTTTCTCTAACATTTTTACACTTTTGTTGGTGAGAGAAATGTAGGCAAATGTGCTCTACTTGTCCTGGTATGGCATTCCCGTGGGTTTACACTTGCAGGTGGCTACTGACCATAGCCTGGGTATAAACATTTGGCATTTATTGACCATTATTTAGATATCACCCTACACGTCTAAGCAGTTGTTATCTTCAAAAGGCTTCGATATGTACTTGCCTGCAATTACAAAAATGTCTAGTTATATCTCATTTTGCATATCCCAAGGCATCTTGAGTTATCAATTCAGCAATTTATCGTGATCGATGCAAAATGAAATAACCAGGTGAGTTAGGTCCGTTTCAGTCCCGAAACATATTTCGAGGAGAGCAACTTTGAGATAAAACTGAAAGATCGGTAAACAATATTACTGTCCTGAAAAATAAGAGTAACACTTTTAAACTTCGAAACTGTTTATAGTGTATGTAATAATATTTTCATTCGAATCGAAGCTAGAGATACTTTAATTCGTACGAAAAAGTACGGTGGTAAAATGTTTTGTGTTATAGGCTATTATTCTCCAAACAATTGAATGCGTCTGTACTTTGTGACTTTAAAAAGGAACTTATTGGTTTTCCGAATTTTATTGAAAGGTAAAATTGAGTTGCTGGCGATGATTGTCCATCCTAGCAGAAGCTATCCCTTTGTTTGTTTCGACACTAAATGGATCCCGAATTAGCAAGCAAGAATTTTTCGGGAGGTTTCGAATCAACGGTCGAAAATGGTGAAAAACATTCACATAAAGCAAAACGTGTACAATGATCGAACGGAAAGT
Source organism: Holothuria leucospilota (assembly GCA_029531755.1). Classification (NCBI taxonomy): domain Eukaryota; kingdom Metazoa; phylum Echinodermata; class Holothuroidea; order Aspidochirotida; family Holothuriidae; genus Holothuria; species Holothuria leucospilota. Next base: position 49,626 of record JAIZAY010000193.1, read on the forward strand.
AAATAAAAGTTTCAAGACACTGCATTAACCATTTTTAATGAGAAAACACGTGTAACATAAAGAAAAGTAGAGGTGACTTATACTCTAAAAACCAAAGAGAGAAATTCACTCCAAAAATAGTGTGCTCAGTGACCACTCGTAGTAAGAGTGACTTTCACCGGAAGTAGAGTGAATATTCACTCCAAATAGAGCGATATTTCATTCCATGCGTGTGAAGTATCACTCTCTTTGAGTGAATTGTCACTATAATTGAGGCGAAATTCACTCTAATAAGGATTGGACTGAGCAATGGGCGTAAATCCCGGGGGTTGGGGGTTATATCCCCCCAACATTTGACTAGGGGGGATGGCCCATGTAATCATTCCACCCAATGTTTCAGTCTACAGATACGTGTATGATGGAAAGTGTATTTTATTCTTCATTTTCGTAAGAAATTTTTTCAATCTCGCTTCACTTTCTATTACAAATGTTTTTCAAACTATCAGAATTTTAGTAAATCGTTGGCAATCTATCAAAATTTTCGCGCGCTCCGCGCACTTCCAACCTTATGTCAGTGTCACTCATATTATCAATATCTTCCGATAGCAACTTTCGGAGAAGCACAACAGCCAAAAGTTGAAAGTTTACGAATTAATAGATAAAAATAGGTAAAAGACTGGCTTATGGCAGTGGCATGTAGGTTTGTTGGGGACTTGAAAGTGTCTCGATGTAGAGTCTGAATGCAGGTTTTGTAATGGAAATATTATTCGTCACTGTTTACACTCCATGTCATGACCATTATTAAGGTAATAATACACGAAACTGTTCTGATCACAACACTTCCGAAGAACAGAGATACATCTCCAAACATCTGTGGGGACCTGGCATCAATATGGGATCTTTCAATTTAATACGTAGCATGGTGTAGAAGGTTGAAAGTATGTATCTGCCGTTATGTATCTGCCGTTATACATTTTTCAAAACTTTTACCAGAGGTTCGCCAGTTCGCTCTGAGCCACCATCAGTATAGATGGTGATTGTTAATACACTTATGACGAAAACAGCACTCTGTAACGCTCTTATTAGTCCTTCACCTCTTTTGCTACACTTATCAGGGAGGTCTAATATCACCTCCCTGCATCTATACTCTCCCTCCCTCTCATTTTCCATGCTGGCAGTTGTTCGTCCGGATTTTAGTTCAAAAGTAGTAAAAATACGATAGTTGTAAAGTGTTCGGCATCGTACTCTATATTATCATTTGGATATCAGGTAGTACACGCATTATGTCATTGCCCCCCTGCCCCGCCCCAATTAATATGATTAATGCAGAGCTTCCAGGAGGTCCTATCCAGGTATTTGCTAGCCTTAGATGCCCTTTCATAATGCACAATGAAGGAAAGGAAATATTTCGTATTTAACTCAAGAATGCTTCTGTGGACTCCACGCACACATTTTTGTGTAAAAACTTTCCCGAAATAGATGGTAGTATAGATAGAAGGGAGGGGGCTTCAGGAGATTTGTTGACAACGTATCTGTCTCTTAATAGACAACATATTCTCCTCTTTTACCTTACCAAAAGTTAGCATTAACTAAATTATGGACGTTTTCCGGCCATACATGATCAGTTCCAAAAACATCCCACAGATAGCACCATTTTGCATCTAAAAGACCTTAAATTAATAAAAAAAAATTCCTAAAGGGAAGGGGAACCCCTTCCCCAGGACGACACCTTTATGTAGTAACAAACGAAAGATCAAAACTGCTGCATACAAATGCAGGAACGCATGAAAAATAAAGGTGTAATTTACGAAGGCTTGGGGGAACTGAGGTATTATTACATCATCTATGGTGCCCCAATCACAAAAAACCGGGCGACGTCACTGATCTCAAGCCAACTTGCAGGTCTTGTACTGATCTCCGAATTCAAAGTCCATTTGTCTGGGATGACCCTATATGTTGATCCCTGCCTTTTTAGGCTTAACAGGACATTGTTGCTCTTGTACAATTTCAATCCAGTGCAGCTTATCAACGAGTTTTGTGCTCAAAGTATCATTTCCTAAACGTATGAATATACCAATAGCCTACCAAAGAACATTACCACTGAAAATAACCCCTTAAAACAGTCTTCCTGGCACTTCTGAGACATTAAAACCCAGGAGCTTCCGGGGACTTCGCCCCCTGGACCCCCACCGGGGCTTTGCCCCTGGACCCCACCCGTCATGGGCTCGCGCTTCGCGCTCGCCGTGCACGCTTCGCGTGCACATTGTCCACATTTGCGATAGTTCATCCCATCCCCCCCAGAGTTGAAAAGAAATATACGCCCCTGGACTGAGCATACTTTTTGGAGTGAATTTCACTGTTCTGCTTTTAGAGTGTACTGTGTAGAATTTTACAAATATATTAACAATTAGCTTTTACAAAGCTTGTTGAATGAACACCGTCCGGCCGGCTTTCTCAGTTATTGGTCTTACACCCTCCAGCTTGACCATTCTATTAGCTTAATCATAGAGTAAATTAATCATAGAAAACGGGGAAATTCTGATTTGCTATTGATGGAATGGGTTTAATATGCGACAGTCTATTTAACTTGCAGTCGTAGAAGGATCAAGTTTATGTGAGGGGAAACACAAACGGGTCCCTGGTCAATAGCGATGCCAGTATTTCACTGGTAGGGGAACAGTCCGGGATGGAGGGGGTATAATCTAAGGAGAGTACGACTATAAGACCTGTTATCAAAAGTGCATCCTAAATTCCCGAAAATAGTACCCCCAGATCATATAAATTTGAATGAATCATATTCGTCATTGAGCAATTCATACTTTAGAAATTGAGACGCCGTATTCTCAGCCAACCTTTGGTGAATATGCGGAAAGCGTAGCAGAGGGCCCTTCGAATAAAACTACTTTAAAACAATATGAACAACACATCAGCGTAACTGCCTGGTGGAGGTCAGAGACTAGTGAAATTATGGGTCCGAGCTGGTAACTTAGCACGAATTTCCTGTTTTAGTGAAAAGCCCAGTGGGGAATGAGGGATAGAGAGAGAGAGAGAGAGAGAGAGAGAGAGAGAGAGAGAGAGAGAGAGAGAGAGAGAGAGAGAGAGAGAGAGAGAGAGAGATGAAATGGTCTAAAGAAAAGTGGAAGTGGAGAGGGTATGACGACGACGATGAATGTTTTTGTATGGCGCTTTTAATGAGCGACAGACCTCAAAGCGCTTTACAAATGTCCATAACAATCATGTCATTCCTATATGGCAAGAACTGGAGAGCACCAAGAAGAGGAGGTCAGGAGATGAAGAGCATTTGACAGCCTAAAGAACTAGACGTACAGGAATTATATTGATAGTGTCCTCGTTGGGAATGCATGCCGTCAGTCTGCACGTTAAAAATCTCAGAAAACAGTGATGGACAGAATTTTGTACAGGTTTTCATTAAAATGCCAGTCCTCTTTTGATAAACATAAATATGACATTACACATCCTTCAAATGATGACAAGTTGTGAATTGTACAGTCAGTGGTTGGCTGAATGCATAGCAAGTAGCTCCAGGCGCGGATCCAGACAGTTCGAAAAGGGGGGCTGAAAGCCTCCCTTGAATATTCTCCTAGATTAACATTATGCTAATTTTCGCGTATTTGTTATTGTTGATGTGGCAAAAAGGGGGGCTTTCCCGGGCTCAGCCCCCCTTGGATCCGCGCCTGAGCTCAAACAGAGATGTGTGTGGTTATGGCCTTGAGCAATTCAAGCTTTAGTACCCCAGTTCTAAAGCAGGCTACTGAAACTATTGTCTAGAATGTGCGCTAAAAAGTTTCTTTCTTAATAGTAGGACGGGCTAGGGGTAAACTTACAAAGAGGAAATTGTTTACTGATTGCACTCTGGAGCGATTGTTTACCCTTTAATCGTTGTAGGCAAGTGAGGTAAAAGTATCCTCGCTGTGTGCAACACAGTAGATAACGTGCCCACTGTATGCACATGCAACATTTGAATGTAAGCAACAGTGGCGCCGCTAAAGGTTGGTGATTGGAGGGGCACTATGGAAAATGATGCTTTAAGCCCACCCCAGATAAGCCCGAGAGACGTTTTTAATTGTGCACAATCGCAGGGGGGGGGGGTATTTTGCACCCGGAGAGAGTTCCTTTGTCACCTTGTTCATATGATGTCCTGGTGGAGGTCTTTGACAAATTATTGGCTCTTTTTAAGATGGCTTGGTCTCAAAATGGTGCTAAAAATTTTCGAACTAATCATATATTAGAAAACTTTCACAATTAAATGAATTGAATTTCTTACATTTGTGTGACTTTAAGGGATAGGTGTGTTGTCTAAGTGGAGGGGTAACCACTCTTCCCTTTGAAAAATTCTTGTGAAAGTAAGGTAGCTTACATGCAAAATGCAGGTATTTTTTTCAAATCTTTCAATTAATTACATGCTTAGAAATTATAATTATTTTGTGATGTTTTGGCTGTGACATAGCACTCGTTATAAAGAGTGTGTAACGACAAATACAAGATACAAATGTTACCGTATATGCTACCCATGATAATGAATTACTCTAAGATTCTCTATGGATGCGGAGTCACTGCAAAGGTCGAAGACGTACTTTAGTCAGTATATTGTATTATTACCCCAATAATGGCTATAAGATATGGAGTGTGTATTGTGACGAACGTGAAGCACGCCGGAACTTTACGTTTTAAATAATTTCTATCACAAAAGTTGTGGGCAGACTTTGCATTGAGACACTTTTTTCTAACAAAATACATCCGCAAATAAGAGGACGAGTCTTCTGTCTAAAGGTGTTCTCATTTGTAAAAGCTTTCAATTTTCATAAAATATGTCTTCCCCTGATTTCCACTACGTTGCATTCTTTCTTGCCTTGCTCCTCCATAACGACTCCTATGCACACGAATCGTCATCGTTATTGTACAAACCTCACCGATGAACGACGCGAATGCATTTGAGACTATTTATAAAAATGCAGTCATATGGTGAGGGTGCACGCGTGAAGCGAGCGAAAATCTTGATACTGTGGTAGAGGATTTGCGAGAATGTTAATAGTGTGAGAACAACTTGTGATAAAAAATGATTTGAATGGATTCATCATTAAGTCAAAAACACACCTCACCCTCCTCCTACAGAAATCTATACAGCTCAAAAACACACCGAACCCACCGCCCTTCAGAAATCTATAGCTTAAACGCCTTTGTGGCCCATTTTAAAATTTTTCGGGAAAATTTTCGGAAATCGATTGGGGGCACGTGCCCCTATGTCCCCCGTGCCGGCGCCACTGGTTACCAATCACGGTAACAGTGCTTGCGTAGACTACTTTCCATCATTATTGCAAACCAGTTTCGGCACAATCTGTTCCTTTTGGAAGAATGATCTTCGTGTCAGGTTTACTATGACTAATGTGGCCAGTTAACGTATGTGCGGAGTAAAGAACATTCTGAATTCAATCTGACATTCTGTGGTTGCAAGGAATAGTGGCGCCTCCAGGATTTTGTGATGGGGGGGGGGCACCACAGATGACGTCAAAATGCCACCTCAGTTTTCCCCCAAGTCTGCTTAAATTGTACCTATTTTATGCATACCTGCGATTGTATACGGTGTGGAACCCTTTGTCATTACATAAAGGTGCCGTCCTGGGGTAGGGGTCTAGGGGAAGGGGGTGTCTCCCTCCCCTTTGTGAAATTTTTGTTAATTTAAGGTTGCCTAGATGCAAAATGGTGCTATCTTTGAGATATTTTTGGAACTGATAATATATGGCTGGAAATATCTATTGTTTAGTGAATTCCAATTTTTGGTAAGGTGAAAGAGGAGAGTATATGTTGTCTAAGAGAAGGGTAAGTTGTCAACAAACCTCCTGAAGACCCCCTTTTGGCTATTTTAATTCATGCCTTCTATTCGGGGAAAGTTTTTAAGTAAAAATACGTGCGTGGAGTCTACAGAAACATTCTTGGACTATTACGAAAAGTTTGCTTTGCTTCATTGTGCATTATAATAGGGTATCTAAGGCTGGAAGAGAGGTATAGGGCCTTCTGGAAGCTCTGGATTAATTATATAAAATGGGGCCCTGACATGATCCTTATTACCTGACATCCAAGTCATACTATAAAGTATTATGCCGAGCACTTTACAACTATCGTATGTTTACTAAGTTTGAACGAAAAACCAGACGGACAGCTTCCAGCAAGGGGGAATCGGAGGGAGAGTATAGGTGCAGGGAGGTGATATTAGATCTCTCTGACAGGGTTTAGGACTAAAAGGCGCATTTCGAAATGCTTTTTCGTCGTAAGTGTATTATCAATCACCATCTGTACCGGTAATGGCTGCATTTGAAAAATGTATAACGGCAAATGCGTACTTTCAACCTTCCACATCATGCTAAAAATTAGACTGAACGATCCCATAGGCCCACAGAGGTTGGAGATGTACTTATTTTTCTCGGAAGAGTATTGTGATCAGAATAGTTGCATGTATAATAACCTTAATAATGTTCATAAGATAGGGTGCTAACTGTGACAAATGCGCGCGAAGCGCGCCGAAATTTTTCATTAAATAAGATTACCATGAACCTGCATTCATGATCCTCTGCATCGAGACACTTTCAGTTCCTCAACAAACCTATATGCCAATCACAAAGCCATCCTTTACCTGAGAATTCATAGAGTCTTCAACTTTTGTTACTGTACTTCTGCGGGAGTTGCTACCTGAAATTATTAACAATAAGGATATTACTGAGGTAAGGTTTGGAGCGCGCGGAGCGCGCGAAAATTTTGATAGTTTGCGAAAGATTTGGGACAATTCTGATAGTTTGAGAACCATTTGTGATAGAAAATGATTACCACAGACAGCGACGTAGCCAGAAATTTGCAAGGGGGGAGCACATTTGTGACTGATATGGGGAGGGGTCTAAGGGGAGGGGTGTCCTCCTTTAAACAATTGAAGGTCCATAGATGCAATCTGGTGCAATGTTTTGCCAGTTTCATCATTATCATATATCATACTATCAGCAGATTTTTTCCTGTTTGAATTAAGAACATGTTAAAAAATTCAAACAGGAAAAAATCTGCTTGGTGATATGATATCACATGATAATGATGAAACTGGCAAAACATTGCACCTTTTACATGTTCTTTTGTCTTTGAAATTCCCTGACTAAGGAAGACTAATGTTACCATCTGGACAAGTTGAGGCAACCCATGTTTACAAAGTACTTAGTACCAACCACAATAGAGTAGATTTGGGAGAAGTTAATAATTTGATAAGAGAATAAGCTTGTCGAGCTCCTTCAAAGTGGGAAGGAGTTGGACCTGATCGTTACTAACTCGAAAACGTTGGGGTTAGGTTAGGTTAGGTTAGATGAGGTTTAACGTCCCAGTTTCCAACCAATTGGTTGAAGTCGAGACGACCACGGCCTTTTTTCCAGATGTGGCTCACTGGCTTGTTTTCTCTACTCCATTGTTTTGAAAACGTTGGGAGTATTTATTGAAAATAAATATGAGGGGTCCCCATGCCCTCCGTGCCGACGCTACTGGCAAGGAACAAGTAGCAGCGGCATTGCTCGAGAAGCGAGACGCATGAGAAAATATTGAACCACTAATTGGGCCAGGTCGAAAACGCGAAAACCGCGGAAAAAAAAATCGCGTTAACTTTTAATGACTGAACACATATGTGTACGTACTTCACAGAAAAGCAGTTAACGCGAGAGGGGCAAAGATTCAAAAGTTCGCCTGCGGTAAAGAGTGTTGAAAGGGTGTTGTGTGCGAAGTGGGCGGACGTGGCGTTGCATCTTCTCGGTGTTCTCTTCTTTTTCCCCTCCCCGAAACCCCTCCCCCTCCATATCCACGTCCTGGGATAGAACAAGAATGCTTAATATATGTTCCTGTAGGAATCCAAATACCCGGCGAGGTGTAACAGATGACAGGCTCAGTCGAATTCCATTTTTCTCCTCCTTAAAAAAATTTCCGCATTTTCCGCGTTTTCGACCTCGCTATATAGCAAAACCGAAAACGCGGAAACCGCGGAAAAGTTTCTGACTTGGGAAATTTTTGATAAGTGAACACATATGTGTGAATACTTTACAGCAAAGCAGTAAACGAGGGAGGAGGATAGATTCAAACGTTCGCCTCGGTGAAGGGTGTTGAGGGCGAAGTGGGCAGACGTTTCCCTTATCTCCCCACCCCTAGACCGATAAAGGGGGGCTCCATCCCTTCGGCTCCCTGTACTTAAATTGTGTTGAAAATTATAATGTGTTACTCTTCAAGAGTTATGAAAAAGTATAAGGCTTTCGATCTTCCCAGTCTTCTCTTTGAATGTGTGGTCCCCTCCCTGAAACCCCTCCCCCTCCATATCCACGTCCTGGGATAGAACAAGAAAGCTTAATACATGTTCCTGTAGGCATCCAAATACCCAGCGAGGTGTAACAGATGACAGGCTCAGTCGAATTCCATTTGTCTCCTCCTTACAAAAATTTCCGCGTTTTCCGCGTTTTCGACCTCGCTATATAGCAAAACCGAAAACCCGGAAACCGCGGAAAAGTTTCTGACGTAGGATATTTTTCATAACTAAACACATATGTGTAAGTACTTTACAGCAAAGCAGTAAACGAGAGATGAGGAGCAGAGATTCAAAAGTTCGCCTACGGTAAAGGGTGTTAAAAAGGGTGTTGTGGGCGAAGTGGGCAGACGTTTCTCTATTCTCCCCACCCTTATGCGGATAAAACGGGGGCTCCATCCCTTCGGCTCTCTGTACTTAAATTGTGTTGATATTTGTAATGTGTAACTTTCTCTACTGTGCGACCCTCCCTTAGACCCCTTTCCATCCACAGCCTCTGCCTATAGCTTGGGCAAAATCGGTGAGCTAATTTCTTAAGCCTTCAAGGGCTTGGTAAAACATGTTAACGAATGAAATGATCTCGGTTTACTGATAGCCAACCTACGCTCTTGAATTTTCACCGATTTTATTCTGCATTATTTGTTCTTACTTGCTGGCTTTGTTCTGGCCATCGATTGTCTCAGAACTAGGATCAGGAGACCTTCCTTAAGACGTCTAAAGGATGCGTGACACGATTTAAACACAGAAGTCCAAGTTTGAAAGATAGAACAACATGTAATAATACCACAAATTGGTCCAAGACATAGTACTCTAAATATTGACATGAAGCTAAAAATAAAGGTAAATCAGGCACGATTTTAGAGACGCTGTCCTCAACAATCCGTCAATATGGTGCCGCATGGAAAACTCATTCGATCTGCTGACACCACCACATACAGTGTCATGAATAGAGCTCACAGACCGATTTGTACTTTGTAACATACAGTCACAAAGTAGAAATAAAACTGCGAAGAACAACTTTTTCCCATAGATTGTAAAACAAACCATCTAAGTAATTAAACATGAAAGCCAAAAGACTTAATAATTCCTCTTCGATGGGCTGCCGTATACATAAGTTTAACCATTTGTGGTTTCAAGTTGACATATTTTGTATGTTTTGACCCAATGTGTCACGGTGAATTGCCTATACAATATTTAAGCCTGAGGAATTGGTCAAACAGGTTGGTGTCTTTATATTATGTTAAAAATCAGCTTTCTTCCATTTAAAACTTAACATGACAAAAGTAAAGTCGATAGACGCTTTTCTGCATGATATTCAGTGTTTGTAAAGTTTTTGCAGTGTCATGTAACTCTGGTGACCTCAAATCACTTTTGAGCTTTACCAGACACCATGTAAAATATCTTGCAAGCATTACTGGGCATATCTATTCTAAGTAAACGATCCATTACAATTTTATTTTTTAGGACATCATGTTCATAAGAATTTCATAGTTTTACCTCTGGTGATCTCACAAGACTTATCCTCCAACAACAGTAAGGACGTCTTCTCTGTATGAGGCATGGCAGCATATGAAAAATAATCTCACTCATTGAAACCGTGTTTACAACCAATTTTCACATACATACATACATACATCCATACATCCATACATACATACATACATACATACATACATACATACATACATACATACATACATACATGCATACATACATAATATGTTCAAAAAAAGTTCCCAGTTTAAGGCGGCCCAAACTGCCCACGGCAGAAAAAGTGCTGGGGCTAAAGCCCCAGCAGCCCCCACCCCTCTCCCCGTCCCAGCGGTCCCTGTCAAACGGTGAAGATGAAACCCATGCGCAGAGGCACGTCACCTGTTCTTTGTACACAATCGTAGTCTCGGATGTCTCATTTTTGTCCCGGATCGTAAGCAAGGGTACTTTCGGAAAAAGGCGGAAGTATACTTTCAGGTAAAAAAAAAAATCTACTGTCCCGCGTAATGTCTCCGCATTTTCTGGGTGGGGATGGGGCCAGTGGCGTACCCAGGATTTCTCTCAAGGGGGCACGCAGTATGTTGTATATGTTGTACGATCACTGACCTGGGTGAGGCCTCCCCTTTGGAATTTTTTGAAACAATATGTGTCCTTACACAGGCGGGAATCTAGACATTTCGACCCCCCCCCCTTGAATATTCTCCTAGATTACCATTATGCTAATTTTCGCGTATTTGTTATTGTTGATGTGGCGAAAAGGGAGGGCTGAGGCCGGGAAAGCACCCCTTGGATCCGCGCCTGCTTACATGCAATCTGGTGCCACATATGCTACCTTTTTGAAGAAAAATTTGTGTTAAAATAGTTACTTATTTTAAGGAAGAAAACTGAGAATCGCCGGACTGGGGGAGGGGTCTAGGGGGAGGTCTTCATCCCCTTTAAAATATTTTGAAAAATTAGGTGTCCCTACATGCAATCTAGTGAAACGAATGCTACCTTTTGAAGTAAAATTTGTGTTAAAAAATTACTTATTTTTAGGAACTAAAAAAAAAATTGGCATCTGTGAGGGGGCCGTGGCCCAATCTCCCCGCGTACGTCACTGGGTGGGGCTTACATGTGGCACTAGTTAGCGAAGGGCCACCATTGGTTGGCACCGTTAGCTTACAAACAAACTTCATGGCAGAGAACCTCCCAAATTAACGGAAGAGGCCCTTCCAAAGCCTGATAAGTTCGATCTAAACATACCATGTTTTGAGATATCATGTAGGCCTATTAGAAATTTATGTTACAATTCCACGGAAAGGAATAATTTACAAAAAAAAAACTGTGCAATATGTGAGAAGGGGCTGGAAAACAATTGGAGGGAGTAAGGCCCACCAACAACGTAGAACGGCTCCAGACAATAATATTAACCATCCCGGTCCAAGTCCAGTAGGTGGTTGGGGGAGGGGGTTTTGGAGTGGGGAACATATATTCAAAAGAGAAGACTGAAAAGATAGAACGCCACGAACTTTCTCGTAACTCGTGAAGAGTTTCACATTACAATTTTCAACACAATTTAAGAACGGGGAGCCGAAGGGATGTGGCCCCCGTTTTATCGGTGTACTGGTGAGGAGGGAAGGGAAACTTCCGCCCATTTCGCAAACAACACCCTTTTCAACACCCTTTACCGCAGGCCAATTATGAATCTCTGCTCCTCTCTCGTTTACTGCTTTGCTGTAAACTACTTACACATATGTGTTCACTTATCAAAAATTTCCCAAGTCAGAAACTTTTCCGCGGTCTCCGCGTTTTCGGTCTTGCTATATAGCGAGGTCGAAAACGCGGAAAACGCGGAATTTTTTTCAGGAAGAGAAAAATGGAATTCGACTGAGCCTGTCATCTGTTACACCTCGCCGGGTATTTCGATACCTACAGGAATATATATTAAGCATTCTTGTTCTATCCCAGTGTATGATTGAGAAGGGGGAGGGGTTTCAGGGGGGCACACATTCAAAGAGAAGACTGAGAAGATGCAACGCCACGTACTTTTTCATAACTCTTGAAGAGTTACACATTATAATTTTCAACACAATTTAACTACAGGGAGCCGAAATGATGGAGCCCCCGGTTTAATCGGTGTAGGGGTGGGGAAAGTAGGAACACGTCCGCCCACTTCGCCCAAAACGCCCTTCACCTTAGGCGAACTTTTAAATGTCTCCTCTCTCGTTTACTGCTTGGCTGTAAAGTACTTACACATATGCGTTCACAAGTCAGAAACTTTTCCGCGTTTTCGACCTGCAGTGGCTACATAGTGAGGTCGAAAACGCGGAAAACGCAGAAATTCTTTTTAAGAAGGAGAAAAATGGAATTCGACTGCGTCTGCCATCCGTTACATCTCACTGGGTATTTGGATGCCTACATGAACACATATTAGCATTCTTGGTCTATCCCAGGACGTGATAAAGGGGGGGGGGGTGGGATGCAGGGAAGGAAACATCCATTCAGAGAGAAGACTGAGAAGATCGAACTCCACACCCTTTTTCATAACTCTTAAAGAGTTACACATTATAACTTTTATCACAATTTAAGTACAGAGAGCCGGAGGGATGGAGCCCCCCTTTATCGGTCTAGGGGTGGGGAGAGTAGGGAAACGTCTGCCCACTTCGCCCACAACACCCTTTACCGTAGGCGAACTTTTGAATCTCTGCTCCTCATCTCTCGTTTACTGCTTTGCTGTAAAGTACTTACACATAGGTGTTCACTTATCAAAAATTTCCCAAGTCAGAAACTTTTCCGCGGTTTCCGGGTTTTCGGTTTTGCTATATAGCGAGGTCGAAAACGCGGAAACGCGGAAATTTTTGTAAGGAGGAGAAAAATGGAATTCGACTGAGCCTGTCATCTGTTACACCTCGCCGGGTATTTGGATGCCTACAGGAATATAAATTAAGCATTCTTGTTCTATCCCAATGTATGAATGAGAAGGGGGAAGGGGTTTCAGGGGGGCACACATTCAAAGAGAAGACTGAGAAGATGCAACGCCACATACTTTTTCGTAACTCTTGAAGAGTTACACATTATAGTTTTCAACACAATTTAACTACAGGGAGCCGAAGGGATGGACCCCCCTTTTATCGGTCTAGGGGTGGGGAGATAAGGGAAACGTCTGCCCACTTCGCCAACTTCGCCCACAACACCCTTTTTAACACCCTTTACCGTGGGCGAACTTTTGAATCTCTGCTCCTCATCTCTCGTTTTCTGCTTTGCTGTAAAGTACTTGCACATATGTGTTGAGTTATCAAAAATTTTTTAATCAGAGACTTTTCCGCGGTTTTCGCTTTTTCGACCTGGCTGTATATAGCGAGGTCGAAAACGCGGAAAACGCAGAATTTTTTTTTAAGAAGGGGAAAAATGGAATTCGATTGAGTCTGCCATCCGTTACATCTCACTGGGTATTTGGATGCCTACATGAACACAAATTAGCATTCTTGTTCTATCCCAGGACGTGGATGAAGAGGAGGGGGGGGGGATGCAGGGAAGGAAACATCCATTCAGAGAGAAGACTGAGAAAATCGAACGCCACATACTTTTTCATAACTCTTAAAAAGTTACACATTATAATTTTCAACACGATTTAAGAACAGGGAGCCGAGGGGATGGAGCCCCCCTTCATCGGTCTAGGGGTTGGTAGAGTAGGGAAACGTCCGCCCACTTCGCCCTCAACACCCTTCACCGAGGCGAACTTTTGAATCGATCCTCCTCTCTCGTTTACTGCTTTGCTGTAAAGTACTTACACATAGGTGTTCACTTATCAAAAATTTCCCAAGTCAGAAACTTTTCCGCGGTTTCCGCGTTTTTGGTTTTGCTATATAGCAAGGTCGAAAACGCGGAAAACGCGGAAATTTTTTAAGGAAGAGAAAAATGGAATTCGACTGAGCCTGTCATCTGTTACACCTCGCTGGGTATTTGGATGTCTACAGGGACATATATTAAGCATTCTTGTTCTATCCCAGGACGTGGATATGGAGGGGGAGGGGTTTCAAGGGAGGGAAAAGACGAGAAAATTGAGAAGATGCAACGTCACATCCTCCCACTTCGCACCCAACACCCTTTCAACACTCTTTACCGCAGGCGAACTTTTGAATCTATGCCCCTCTATCGGTAACTGCTTTTCTGTGAAGTACGTACACATATGTGTTCAGTCATTAAAAATTAAGTCAAAAAGTTTTCCGCGGTTTCCGCGTTTCGATCTGGCTATAATAGCAAGGTCGAAAACGCGGAAACCGCGGAACATTGTTTGGAGTATTATCGCAATTTTTTTGTTTCCGCGGTTTCCGCGGTCTCCGAGTTTCCGCGTTTTCGACCTGGCCCCACTTATTGTGACTTCATGCCTTCCAACCGATGGTGACCTCCTTTTAAGCGTCACGTTTTAACTTATTCCAAGTTACTGTTGGGTAACATAGACCCCATTATTTGCTTTAAACTTTTAAACTTAACCATCTAATTAAGGAAATGCTAACATGCTTCCTGGAAAGCAAACAATAGCTCATGCCGTGGTTAGCTTGTTCATCGTGAGACCACAATTCTATTTGCCAACCGCCAGGTAAGGTTAACCAGGACATTGTTTATTGTTTGTCACTATGTGGTTAGCAAGCACTCGCTTGCACCAGGAAGATGCCATTGCTTCAACACAATAGTCCTACTGCACTCACTAGTAGGCCCACAGTGCGGTAACTAGTAGCTACCATATAAATTTCTTACAACCATGAAGGCAACTCACTGTATAGGTTAACCGCATAAAACGGACTAGACAAAGGCATGGAAAAGGTTGCATACAACAAACTTTTGGTGACTTCTTAAAGTGTACGTCATTCAGGCAGCATTGGATTGTATATAATAGGCATTTGTACGCAAATTTTACCGACATTATGGCTCACGGCTTTGGATTTTTACACAACCCTGAGACACGGAAGTTTTGTCTTCCTTTTTGAAGTTGGCTGGGACAAATGTCGCAACTTTCCCCTTGCCCCTCCCCCGGCAACAACCCTTGAGTTCATCCCCTGTATATGTAAAACATATTTCTCATCACCTTTTAGCTGTTATCTTTACAATAATTTAAGTCCTGAGCTTTTGCTAGAGCTATAGGATTTCTCTGGATCTTTGCATGGGTTGCAGATAACGCATTTTACCTACACAACGCCGCAAGAAAAGACGTGAAGGGGCGCTTAGCATGTTGCTGAGCGTGAAAGTATTGGCTACCATGTCCAGTCTTTAGGTCATACACGGGTGGAAGATGGAATATGGATTTCAAGTCTTCAAGAGTGGGCACTTATAAAGGACACAAACCTGTCTTGAACTGAACTGAAATGAGTAAAAGAAAGGATAAAGAGAAAAAAGTGGAGAAAGAGAGAAAAGAGCCAAACTTTAACAACATTGTCTAAAAACGTATTACAAGTATATCTTTCTGTGGGCGGGGGTTGGGTGGAATTTTTCATTACATTATCCCTATTAAAATCAAATGAAGTGGTTAATGACAAGAATATGGGAAAACAGGCGGATTGCTTAGGATAATGCTAGTCTACAGATCTCTTCAAGTTGACGTAAACATAATGCTATATGTGAAGGAGGCTCCGACAGTTGCATTACTGTATTAACATTTTTTGTTAAAGAGTAAAAATTCTTCAATCTAGGGAATTGAGATGCCGAATTTTCGCCATAAGGACTTGCTAGGATGATTAAAGACGTAAAGGCTGGCAAGAGGACGTGCTATAGTGCGTAGTACCGCCGACACGGGGGTATTCAATTCGCAATCGATTTTTGAAAATTTCTGAAAATTTTTGAAATTAACTCAAAAGGCGTTTAAGCCATAGATATCTGCAGGGAATAGGGAGATGTTTTGGACTGATGGAAGGATTTATTTCAATCATTTGCTATCACAAATCATTTAAAACCATCCAAGTTTTCGCGAACTAATCTGTTGCAATCTACCAAAAGTTTCGGGGGCTCCGTCCGCTTTTATCCCATTCTTGCGCTTATTATCATCTTGCGCCTGTTACTGGGTTTCAAACGCATTTGCATTATTCATCGGTGAGGGTCCTACAATAAAGTCAATCGTTAATGTGCATAGACGTGATTACAGAGGAGCACAGTATTGTAAGAACGTGAAGAAAGGGATTTCATATCGCCCTTCTCTATTCTGGAGAAACTTCTTTTGTAAATTCAAATCTTTAACGAACTACAAGGTAACATATTCGCATTATTTGCACAAACATTTTGGGTGATTTATAGTGTCTTGGTGCAAAGACTGCGTGCAACAAGTTTGTCACAGAAATCACTTTTTATGCAAAATTTGTGCGCGCCTTGGACGCATTTGTCATATTTGGCGCTATGTATCTAATGGTCATAATTAGATAGGGCAATAACACGGCAGATCATTATTCTGGAAAAAAACAAATTTCCAAAAATTAGAAGTACATCTCCAAACTCTGTAGGAACCGCGCATCAAGAGAGGATCATAGAGCAATATAACATCATAAGTATAGCATATGGTAACACCATGGGCGTCCGGAGGGGGGTCAAGGGGGGCACTTGCCCCCACCTAGAAAATCAAAAACTTGAAAAAGCGAAGAAAAAATAAAGAAAAAAAACGAAGAAAATGTAACATCAACATTTCTTAACAGTTCACTCAGTGTGAATTTCTACTCTCAAAACAGGAATTGAATAAAAATATCAACACTCAGGCCCCAGCAGCCCCCCCCAGCATATTTTTGGTATTTTTTAAAGTTTATATTTACGATAGTGCTTGTGTTTCCCCTTTTTATATGCGGTAAATAGACCTTGGAGGTGCCATTTCCAGCGATCTGGGAAGTATTTTGGGCCAAACTTTTCTTGCTCTCCGCGCCAACCCATGGTGGCACGGAGCGCTGAGAGTCTGTCTATGGGATCCACCCCCCCCCCTTGACAAATTCTTGGCTACGCCTTTGTCAACACTGTGAAAAGTAGCATCTAAACTCTTTTCTGGGAGTAAAATATTTCCCATGAAAAAAGTTGGGCCCCCTAAAAAATTTTACCCCCTGAATTTTTTCTGCGGACGCCCATGGGTAACACTTGTCAGGTTTGTAGCATGATGTGGAAGATTGGAGATATGTATTTCCCGTAAGACATTTTCAAAGCTTTTCAAGGCACGCTTCACGAACACCCATCATTGGTGGATGGTGAATGTTATTACAAGACAGGCTTCTAATTCTACAACCCTTTGGCTATTCCTCAGTACTCCCTTCTCGCTCACTCCGCATTGCTCGCTGCGATAGCGTGAATTGTCATTGCTCATGTAAATATCGTCATTTTGTTATTACCCCGAAGCTTCCCTATGCCGGTCTAATGGTACCAGCCTTGGAAGGGTCCCATGTCACAGCCAAAATATGACTAAATAATGAGAGGTTCTAAAAATGTTATCAGTTCAGCGTTTTGTAAAGATAGCACCATTTTGCATTTAAGCCACCTTCTATAGAAATAATTCTCAAAGAGGTAGGGAGAGTTGTTAACTGCCCCTCCACGCAGGCTTGTAACTAGACCATATTAAGAACAATTTACTAAATTATCAAAATTTTTCAATATATGATCAGTTCGAATCTTTTCCAAAGATAGCAATCGTTTGTATCTAAGCCACCTTAAATGAACAAACGTCTTCAAAGGGGCTTAGACCCCTTCTCAGGACGGCACGTCTGCATGAAGTAACAGTTAAGGATCCACGTTGGTTGCAAACTCGTACATGCACACTTTACACCGACTCTGTTGGTTTATGTGGGTGCCTCCCCAGTAACCAAAACCTGGCCACATCACTGATTGTGCGGACTGACTGTGCCCATTCCCCTATAATAATCTTTTACCAAAAGTCTGCCAGGGGCAAACAGTGATGCCACAACGTATTTCACGGGAGCGAGTGCGCGCCAAACGCCAAAAGAGAGGAAAAATTTTGAGGCGCTTCTCGCGCAATTATTATTGCCTCTCATGCCCCATACCCGACTAACATTTTAACGAAAATAGAACACTCGTTATGGTAAATTTCTAAATTAAGTGAATGTAAATATCGCGCTTAATGTTAGCATTGAAATAACTCAGATTCTCCTTGGGAATCTCTCCAGGTAACTTTACAGTAACCTGCACCTAGCCTGGCCATTAACATTTCATAAATATGTGTCGATATAAAATCTTAACAGAGTAACTGGAGCCGAGCTTTGCGCTCGTTGTGCACCTTTGGTCCATCTCGAGATTTCTCTTCATGCCAACCCCTCCCCCCTCAAAATTTCTCGATCTGCGCTTGCATTTTTGAGGCCTTCCCCTGGATATGAACAGTCCACTAGATCCTGAAAATTCTGGTTGCTATGAAATTCATTACATGTTCAGACATTATTACATTATCCTTTAGATATATCCAGCAGTTTAGTGTTTACAAAACTATCCCGCTCAGAGCAATAGTACTTATTATAAGTACGAGTACTGAAATTACTTTTTCTTTGCGGAATATAACATTTTCGAGTCAGATAGGGAACCGTTAATTGACACTACGTATACGCAATATCTTTGGGTCGACAAATTGAAGGAAGTTGGAATCACAAAGACCAATGAGAAGCTAGAGTACACTGTAGGAAGCACGGACGATTTCACATGTTTCGCTAAGGAATAATTCTCAAAATAACCACCCAAACGTACTAGTCGTGTAAGTTTGGTTGTTTACTAAATTACCACGGAGAAAAGATTTTCCTCTTCTTTCAATACTTTTGCCTCATTCCCGAGAGTCGATATTCCAAGTGATTGTGCGGAAAAGATTGTGCGGCCGACGGAGTCATGCCCCAGGACTCCCATATCTACGGAGCCCCCTGATCAGAGGGTAAGTAGGCGTGAAGTAGCGCTAATCCCGCATGGCCCGCATGGCGGAAGGCACAAGTAGTCGCTAGGATGGACTATGAAGTTTGCTTAAGTTAAAACTTAACGACTTTTGTTAGTTTTGGAAGATACACACATTATTGCGTAATGGATACACTGTTTAAAATATCTACCAGACTGTTACAGACCATTACAGATCAAAAAAAAAAAGAAACACAAAGAGGAAACGGAGAAAGTGCTGTGAAGGTTTGGAAACAAATTGACAGCACTTTTTGGGTTTTCTTCATGTATTTCTTTATTTTTTGATCTGTACTCTACAAAATTTTTTACAGTGTATTCGCCCTCCAGCTGAAAGTAATTAAAAAAGGGCTCTTGCATGCAAGTAAGGGGCGTCGGTAGGGGGAGCCATGGAGGATAATATTTCAAGCCCACACGGCTATTACGCGTGCATTTTTCCCTCCCTATATGAGCAGTTATACGGCCCGGCCTCCTGTCGGTTGCGACACATTCACCGGCCCTAAAAAGCTTCCACAGCAACAATTTACACCTTGTAGATCCCAATCATAAAAATGTTATGCAGTAAAATATTTTTGCAGGAGAAAACGGGATTAAAGGGTACACAAAGTTTAGCGTGTAACAGAAGGTAATCATAGGCAAAAGTTGCGTACTAGGTTAAGCATGTTGGGCACCGTACTGAGAACAATACGTATATAATGTTTCTATGTTTCAGCTGTGTCGCGTGCATCATGCATCAGAGGGAAGGTTAATGCGTCCGAGCGAGTTACTCGCATCAGGGAGTTGCAACAGATTCCTGCTCTCATAAGTGTTCTTCTGCGTTGGTTGATCCGAGGACCTCCGAGGGAAGATTTTGGAAAAAGGAAACTAGAGCCTAATATGTATGCGATTTCCTTGGTTCTGAGCCTGGGCCTTGAAAACATAAGTAGGAATCGAAGTTTTCAGCATTTCCAGATTTCTTTTTGGTTTCCCGAAGGGAATACCAATATAGTCACCAGATGCTGACCTTGCAAAACAACTGTAGGGTCGTGCATTTTAATGTCGACTTTGATTCCGGTCAGCACACATTCCCCCAACCTGTACAGTATTTGAAGCCGAAGACACATTTTAACACAGTTTTCTTCTAAAAGATTATGGGGCATGGTCTTCTTTTCGCTTGTTTTGTGACCCACCTCAGGGGACCCAGTTTTGCTACAGAGTGTTTTCTTATTTAATATTATAGACAAAATTGAGCGATCCCGCGTGCAGAAAATGCACATTAACGAGAAAAACGAAAAAATTTTTAGACTAACAAAATAGCCTTTTTCAACCAATCAAATTTGTCGTCTGACAAGTTTCGACGTGTTGCACTTTTTTGACCAATCACAGCGCACGTAAGTTTAGCTCCGATGTAAACATTGCATTGACAACCAAGATCACGTACGTTCTACAAGAAATCCAAGTGAAAAGATTATCTTTTCGGCATTTCTTCAGATATCGGAATATTTCAATAAAATAAACGTTTGAATGATCTCCGGTACGTTCATTTTTACCAACAAGTAATTGCTCACCTTCGTTAAATCGCTAGGAAATCGTTCAAATTCTTTCGCAAAATTTGCGATACACTTTCAAGAAACTGTTTACGTGTGTAGCCTATAGGCCTTAGTGTTGGGCCTAACCCATGAGATAAACTTTACAAATCAGATAGTCTAGCCTAGGCCTAGACTCTTACAATACAAAGAGCCAGCGTTCGACTCAGAGGATGGCATAAGAGAGGAACTATTATTTCAGAGAGTTAAGAAGGGACCGATTGAGCCTGCAGATAAACCGAAGGTAAGTTATGTCGTCAGATTATACGCAAGCAATAGGCCTCTAGCCTCTAGGCCCTAGCCCATTTTAGTTTGCAAATACAGTAAAACCCCGTTTATCCGAAACCCCGTTTATCCGAACTAGCCGTCAGATTTAACAACAATAATATTCAATACAATTACGGTAGTAGACACCAAGTTTTCAGTGCTTTACAAGGCAAAATTCAACATAAACTTTTGCAGAAATGCACTAATTTTTCTCGGGACTTTAAAAGTCATGGAAAGATGTCACGATGGCTAAATCACCCGACATGTGGACATAGAAAACAATCTGTTATCTCTTTGTCAAATTTGGAAGAAATACCGTACGTACTTGCTTTGAAATTCTTGTTAGGAGCCTTGAGTCGGTATAGGCTCAATATCCTCTTATACAAAAGTACGTTAGGCTACCGTAAGTCCTAGTTTCACTAAATCTGAAAAGTTAGTAACGTAGTGAGCTTCATACCTAAAAATAACGAAAGTAGATCTTACAAAAACATTGCGAACTGCTGCTTGAGAGTCTCCTACACATGTGTCTCTAACATTTTTGGAAATTTATGCCGAATTTATACTCTAGATACCTCTCCAGATCGTTACAGCTTTTCTTCAGCCCACACACTCATTTAGTGTGTAGAAAGCATTGATCATTCAGACGAGCGAAGGCTCGAATTTTAGGAATAAAATCTATCTGTTTTAGAAGTCTTAAAATTTATTTGTCATATCATCGGTCACAAAAAAGAGTAACGAAATATTTTGGGGGATTTTGCCTGCAATTTTTAGCCTTTTCGGAATTATTTTGGAAAAGTGTTGACACACTGTCTTATGTGTACCGTACTTGAGGCAAAAAGTTGGAACCTCGTTTATCCGAATTTTTTCGTTATCCGAACAACCTTCGGTCCCGATGTGTTCGGATAAACGGGGTTTTACTGTACAACAAAGCCTAACGTTAGGAGTAACTTTAGACTACCTTGGTGTACTTCAGTGTGGTAACAATGGGCTGACCAAACGCTACCAACTGCTTTTCCCTATGGTTTGGAGACAAATCCTACATTGCATAATTCTGTGAAAAGCTTCCTTGCCGCAGTTTCAATAAAGATGTTGTATTCAGTTGTCAATTGCAGGTACGTCTTATGCCCACATTATTTAGCCGTCATTACAGGGTTCTAGCCAGGCTATTTAAACAGGAGGCTGCACCCGGTTTGAATTTCACATTTTCACTTTGAACCTGGTTTGAAAGTTGAGCCCCTGGTTTAGATTTCTAACCCATAGTGATAGGCAACCAGAAACAAAACCATCAACCCTTTGTAACAGTTTCCTATGGTGATCGGGGTAATGTTGAAGGCCAAACGTGTTAGTTACCCTGTGTAAAATATATTCCTAACTAGGACACTGCATCAATATACCATGGTTTTTAGGAGAGTGATTTCCTGCTTTCCTGTGGCTACTTCTTTAAAACAGAGCAGTTGCACTGGCTGATGAATGAAGTGAAGGTCTGCACAGGAATTTGCCAAATGAGTGCAAGACTAAATGCACAATCAGTTCCTAGTAATTTTTTGTTTGCCCGCTGAGAAAAGTATGGTGACAGGCAACAAATCCTCTTCAGGTAATCTTAATGCTATGTTTCTGTCAAATCTCTTAAGTAGGATGTTTTCTTTACGTCTGAATTGAGATAATTTTCTTAAATGGCATGATAAATTGTGTTATGTTACTCTTTTTTCATTTCTATTTTTTGCAGACTCAGAGTGGTTGGACACACAGTAGAAAATACTATAGCTGCACCACCTTTCTTTGGCAGGCACCACAACAGATTGACATTTTACACCAAAATGGCAGAATGGGTTGGGTGTAGAATGTTTGTTTTGAAAACCTTACCATGATTCCAATTTTGCATGGATTTACGTAGCAGTACTTGAAGGAATTTACGAGCTTGAAAAATGTTTTGTTGCATAATGCATATCCTGAAAATGGATTACTTCAGCCGAACCATCTTAAACATTAGCACTGTACAAGAAGTTGGTGCATTTAATGATGTTAGTAAGGCAGACAGTGAATTTAACTGTGAACTATGGTAATACTCAATGTCCTTTAGCAAAGTAATGTTACAAATGGAGCATATTCGAAACAAGAACTTCCAATTATTCCAAGAGAGAGGTTTAGTTAATGTACTTGAGAAAGGATCAAGAAGTATTAAAGTCTTCAACAAGAACCCCGTGCAAAACAGTGACTGGGGAGGAATGCTTCCAACCATCAATTTTGTTAATTGCATAGTGTTACGGCTTGTGGTCGCGAGTCAAACCAATAACAGCGAAAGATCACAGAAGAACGAGATCAAAATTCAACAACTTAATGATTATTTACAATCTCCTTATCTCACTTAAATTTACAATAATTAATTAGACTTACTCACAATCCTTTAATTAATATGTGCCTGGTCTGGTCCAAGGGCTGGTAGTGCATGTACGTTGACGATGGTACAGTAGTAGACCTGCAGCGTGCTGTAGCGTAGGAACTGGTTCCACGAGCGAATAACGACAAGGCTAGCGATGATGGATGATAACAATCTCAATACACAGCGTAGAAACGGCGTAAGGCAATTTGTCAGTGGCTGGCTTATGATATCTCAGCAGTATGATAGTCTGGTCTCGTTGATGTCTCTCGATGAAGTATTAGGGTATCTCTCCAAGTCTCTCAGTTGTTGAACTGCCTTTTATATGCTAGGCTTTTATTCGAGAACTCTCCAGAATTTAACAGAAACTTCTAGTGTACACAGTCCAGCAATTACGAGAACGTTCCTTAATAGAAACTTCTAGAACACACAGTCGAGACATTACGAGAACGTTCCTTGTATGCACGGTAGTAAACAGTGTAGAAGTGTCGTCAGGCCGCGTAAACAGTTCTCTCTTCTAGACAATTCTAGAAAGGCTGCGTTGAAGTTGAATTCTCTGGAACTTTCCATTCGCTCGTCGATGGATTCAATCCGGTGTTCCTGACGGGTCGTCTTGTAACACTCCCCCCCTTGAAAAAGTTTTGGACGTCTCGGACAAAACTTAAGTTACAATATTTACAATGTATAACTTTACAGTAATAGCTACAGTATGTATATTATGTAGTCCAATATTCAATGGAAGGTACAATTATAACATATAATTTGTCTTGCAAGGTGATGATACATGAATACAGCAACATCATCAATACACATTGTGCCATAGTTAACACAAAATTTCAAAACTTACAGTGATATCTTCAACATACTGCAACAAATCAAATTCTTGACAAAGAGTCTGGTACAACATTGTCTTTCCCTTTAACATGCTTAATATCTACATTATACGATTGCAGAAATAAACTCCACCTCATCAATCTTTGATTCTTATTCCTCATCTTAGATAAAAATGTCAAAGGGTTATGATCAGTGTATACAGTGATAGGGAAACTAGTAGTTCCCAAATAAACATCAAAGTGTTGAAGACCAAGTATCAAAGCTAAAGTCTCCTTTTCAATTGTTGAATAATTCTTCTGGTGTTTGTCCAATTTCTTAGAATAATAACAAACAGGGTGATCAACACCATGCTCATCAGCTTGAAGCAAAACTGCTCCTATGCCATTGTCACTGGCATCTACTGCCAACTTAAATTGTTTTTCAAAATCTGGAGCAATCAGCACTGGTGAACTCATTAGTGCCTTTTTCAATGATTCAAATGCTGCTTGGCAATTATCCGTCCAATTAAACTTTTCATTCTTCTTTAATAATTTTGTCAATGGTGCAGCAATGTCAGAGAAATTCGGACAAAAACGTCTGTAGTAACCAGCCATGCCTAGGAAGCGCATGAGCTGCCTTTTATCAGTTGGGGCAGGGAATTTGTCAATTCCCTCAACTTTGGCCTTAATTGGTCTTACTTTGCCCTGACCAACCACATGCCCTAAGTATATCACATGAGCACAAGCAATCTCACTTTTGACCAAATTGACAGTCAAATTAGCTTCGGCAAGCTTGTCAAATAATGCCTTAACATGTTGTACATGTTCATCCCATGAGTTGCTGTACACAATAAGGTCATCAACATATACTTCACAATTTTCTAAATTTGACGTAAGATTATTTACTAAGCGCTGAAACGTCATCGGTGAGTTTTTCATACCAAACGGCATAACCTTATACTGAAATAAACCATCTGGAGTCACGAATGCCGAGATTTTCCGAGCCCTCTCAGTGAGTGGTATCTCCCAGTACCCCTTTAGTAAGTCAAACTTTGATACATACGTAGCTTTCCCAATCCTATCAATGCAATCATCGATACGGGGTATCGGATAGGAATCCGTTCTTGTGACTGCATTCACCTTTCGGTAATCAGTACAAAATCTGTACCCACCGTCTGGCTTGGGGACCAATATACAAGGGGAAGACCATTCACTATTACTAGGTTCTATAATGTCATGGTCCAACATGTACCGAACCTCATCCCTGAGATGTTGTCGTTTTCTAGGGTTAACTCGGTAAGGATGCTGCTTGATTGGTGTGGCATCTCCCACATCAACATCATGTTCAATCAAATTTGTCCTAGTAGGATCATCTGAGAACAAGCATGCATATTCATAGATTAATGATTTCATTTCTGACTTTTCTTTGTGATCCAGATGACTTAATTTCTGGTCAAGATTTTTCAACACATCAGAATTTTGTAACTTAATACACATGTCAGGAACATTATTAGCCTTGATCTCATCATTACTGAGTTCATGATCAGCATTGATAATACACACTTGATCACCTGTATCATTAGTGTTGCTATTTACATCATGTACACTTTCATTCTTAGAAATGTCACAATCTTCTCTTTCATAATATCTTTTCATCATATTAATATGACATACTCTTTTAGATTTACGCTTGTCAGGTGTCAAAATGACGTAATCTGTGTCACTGACCTTTCTCTCAATGACATAAGGTCCTTGAAAGCGAGCTTGAAGTGGCTGACCAGAAACAGGCAAAAACACTAGCACCTTATCACCAGGCCTAAACTCTCTTTTCACAGTGGTCTTGTCATACCACGCTTTCATTTTCTTCTGAGAGTGTCTCAGATTTTCCTGAGCAAGTTCACATACTCCATGAAGACGATCTTTAAAGCGGGATACATAATCAAGTAGATGTATGTCTTCACCTGGATCTGATAACCACTTCTCCTTTAACAATTTCAATGGTCCACGAACTGTGTGTCCAAAGACAAGTTCAAATGGACTGAACCCAAGTGACTCTTGTATAGATTCCCTGGCAGCAAACATTACAAATGGAATGCCTTCATCCCAATCTTTCTCATTATCATGACAATATGTCTTTAACATATTCTTCAATGTTTGGTGAAACCTTTCTAAAGCCCCTTGGCTTTCCGGATGATAAGCCGAAGACTTAATTTGGTCTATGCCTAACTCATACAACATCTGCTGGAATACAGTTGACATGAAATTAGACCCTTGATCTGATTGGATCTCTTTTGGCAACCCAAACAATGTGAAAAATTTAAGTAAAGCTTGTAAGACTGTCCGAGCCTTAATATTCCTCAGAGGTATTGCCTCTGGAAACCTCGTAGAAGCACACATAATGGTTAATATATACTGATGCCCTGCCCTACTCTTAGGTAGGGGACCTACACAATCAATGATGACTCTACTAAACGGCTCTTCAAAAGCAGGAATTGGCTTTAAGGGTGCAGCCGGAATATTCTGATTCGGCTTCCCAACGATTTGACATGAGTGACAGGTCATACAAAATTTGGCCACATCACTTTTAAGTTTTGGCCAATAAAAGTGATTTAGAATTCTGTGGTAAGTCTTATTGACTCCTAGGTGCCCTGCAAATGGCATCTCATGAGCAATAGTCAGTATTTCCCTTCTATAAGTCCTAGGTACCACAATTTGATGGTAAATTCTCCACTCTTCATCTAATAGTGCATCAGGTGGTCGCCATTTACGCATCAAAATATTGTTTTTCAAATAAAAGCAGACTGGGACGTCTTTCGATTCATCCTCAGTGAGTGCACCAGCTATTAATGGCTGAAGCTCTTCATCATGTTGTTGTTGGACTGACAACTGGTCTCTGTGGAGTGTGTCAGACATTTTTGATTTTTCCTGTTTTACCCCCTCACTATGTGTGGGGCCAGGAGACTCACAATCCTGACTATCATTAAGATTAGTCATAAAAGATTGGCTGAGATCATACCAAGAATCTTCACTTCCATGAACATTTTCACTAGAATGTTTTTCAGACTCTGACTCCTCCTTTGGGAGTGTTGTTCCATTTTTAGGAACCAATTCCTCAATTTTAGAGGGTGGATGATTAAGTTTATCATCCTTATTTTCAGAAATCATACCCTCATTTTTAGAGAGTGGATGTTTAACATTATCATCCTTACATGATTCCCTACTTGTTCCACTTTTGGGAACTGTATCCTCACTTTTGGAGGGTGGATGTTTAAGATTATCATCCACGGCGAGCTTTTGTGACATAGCTCTAGTGACAGCACAGGCAGGGAATAAATTTGGAAATTCCTTTTCTAATTGCTCTGTGTTGTTATAATCACATGGTTTATCTGTCAAAATTGCATTGGCTACTACCTTTCCACCAGCTAGGTCATTGCCTAGCAGCAGAGATACCCCCTTTACAGGTAGAGTAGGTCTGACCCCTACTATGACCGACCCAGAAACTAAATCTGACTTCAAATTAATTTTGTGGAGAGGGACAGAAATAAATCCACACTCAACCCCCTGAATTAGTACATTTGCCCCTGTGGAAGTAGAGTCCGATAATGGCAAAACTCCATCAAGAAGCAACGACTGAGTTGCGCCTGTATCACGCAAAATTTTAATTTTGACGGGTGGATGAGCTGAATTCCCATCTAGGGAAATAAACCCCTCAGACACGAATGGAAGGTATTCTTCCTTAATTTTGTCGTTAGAATTAGGCCGTAAAGTCACGACTACCTCAGAAGAGTTCTCTACATTGGCTAAGGCATTAGAAGCTGTTTCAGTCTCCTTTAATTTTGCCAATGTGAAGCAATTTGCCATTGTGTGGCCTTTTTTGTGACAGAAACCACAACTTATGTCTTTAAAGGCAGCTTTGTTTGAGCTGACCTGGTCGTTCTTTTGACGACTTGAATCTGGTTGTTTTTTACCAGAATTTGTTGGAGAGATAGAACCAGACTGAGATCCACTATTACTTGTTGTGCCACTACTATTGCCATATTTCTTATTTGGCCTATTAAACTGACCCTTGTTTTGAGTCTGACCCACTTTGCTGAATTTATGAGTAAGTGCATACTGATCAGCCAAATTTGCCACTTCCTTTAATTTGTCAGCCTTATTTTCTTCAAGGTGAGTCTTAATGTCATCATTCACACACCGTTTGAATTCCTCGACCAGCATCAGTTGTCTTAAAGTGTCAAATGTGGAGACCTTTTTGGAAGCACACCATCTGTCGAAATGCCTTTCTTTTTGATAAGCAAACTCTACGTATGTTTGTGTATCCGCCTTACGATACTTTCTAAATTTTTGGCGATAAGCTTCAGGCACCAATTCATAGGCTTGTAATATGGCCTTTTTAACCTTATCATAATCCATGCTGTCCTCTATTGACAGAGCAGAATACACTTCTTGAGCCTTGCCTGTGAAATTACTCTGGATGAGTATGGACCATTTATCTCTTGGCCATTTTAGTTGCTCACCCAGCTTTTCGAAATGGTTAAAGAATTTCTCCACATTATCCTCCTGAAATTTGGGGACAAATTTTACGTGCTTAGAAACATCAAATACCCCAGTATCCAAGCCTGTCTTAGGGTCTGAGCCTTTTATGACCCCTAACTCTAGTTGCTTCAACCTAAATTCATGTTCTCTTGCTTTTTCCTCCCTTTGCATTTGCATTTCTCTTTCCTCTTTTTCCTTTTGCATTTGCATTTCTCTTTCCTTTCTTTCCCTTTCTCTTTCTTCTCTTTCCCTTTCTCTTTCCTCTCTTTCCCTTTCTCTTTCCTCTCTTTCCCTTTCTCTTTCCATTTCTTTTAATCTAATCTCCTTATTCATTTCCATTTCAAGCCTTTTCAGTTCAAATGTGTTGTCAGTTGGCACAGTGATAGCTGTTTCCAATACTGTACTAGGTAGGATACTTTCATCCACAAGATATTCTAGAACATATCTTTTAATCTCGTCTTTCCGCATTAAAGGCTGAAATTCAATGCCATAATGTTTTGCGACCTTTACAATCTCAGACTTCTTTAATGAATCTAGTTCCTCGACTGAGGGACTAGCCACAAATTTATCTAAGTTGAATGGCATTTTGAAATTGTATCAAGCCTTCAACAAACAAATAAGTAGTCTGAGCAAACACAGTTGCTTATGATTCACAACAGAATTTCTCGAATTTTCTAGTATTTTCGTTCCCGGATGTTAGGCCACCAATTCTGTTACGGCTTGTGGTCGCGAGTCAAACCAATAACAGCGAAAGATCACAGAAGAACGAGATCAAAATTCAACAACTTAATGATTATTTACAATCTCCTTATCTCACTTAAATTTACAATAATTAATTAGACTTACTCACAATCCTTTAATTAATATGTGCCTGGTCTGGTCCAAGGGCTGGTAGTGCATGTACGTTGACGATGGTACAGTAGTAGACCTGCAGCGTGCTGTAGCGTAGGAACTGGTTCCACGAGCGAATAACGACAAGGCTAGCGATGATGGATGATAACAATCTCAATACACAGCGTAGAAACGGCGTAAGGCAATTTGTCAGTGGCTGGCTTATGATATCTCAGCAGTATGATAGTCTGGTCTCGTTGATGTCTCTCGATGAAGTATTAGGGTATCTCTCCAAGTCTCTCAGTTGTTGAACTGCCTTTTATATGCTAGGCTTTTATTCGAGAACTCTCCAGAATTTAACAGAAACTTCTAGTGTACACAGTCCAGCAATTACGAGAACGTTCCTTAATAGAAACTTCTAGAACACACAGTCGAGACATTACGAGAACGTTCCTTGTATGCACGGTAGTAAACAGTGTAGAAGTGTCGTCAGGCCGCGTAAACAGTTCTCTCTTCTAGACAATTCTAGAAAGGCTGCGTTGAAGTTGAATTCTCTGGAACTTTCCATTCGCTCGTCGATGGATTCAATCCGGTGTTCCTGACGGGTCGTCTTGTAACAATAGTAAGAAGCTGGAATTTTGTCCATATCATTTTGAAAGAAGTATACACTAAGTCACTTATAGTAATAATGAGTTTGAATTTTGTAATAATAGTGGTGGTTTGGTGTACTGTTTTTCTTGATTCAGACAGCTGTGGAAAGTCTTAAAGGTGATCAGTCGTCTTGAAATATTCTTTGTGACGTCAGCCTTTTCTTGACATGTTTCTGCAGTCGTCACTGTTCAAGGATACACCGTACAAGTAGCTATGATGACATCGGTATAGCTAGTAGGTATACAGCTACAAGCCGTCTCTTCTTGCTTACCGATTAGCTATACCATGCTTGTACGGTGTATCCTTGAACAGTGACGACTGCAGAAACATGTCAAGAAAAGGCTAACGTCACAAAGAATATTTCAAGACGACTGATCACCTTTAATATACAATTCACTAAAGACTGAAATTAGATGTTTTTATTTCAATTTCATTGTGCTTGTTGAGCTCTGCTTTTTTGAATGCAATTATTGTGGTATAACTACCCCTCAAATGATAACAAAATCCCAGATGTTCTAAGTTATCTTCACATGTTGAAGAATAATTGAAGCAAGATTTTGAAGAGAGGAAATTGCGAAAAGAAGAGAAATTGCAAAAAGAAGGGCAATCACTGAACAACAGTGACAAGTGAGAAGACATTTGTACATGCCATATGTAATTGAACATTGTTCGCATCGAAGGCAGAGAGATCACATTGGCAATGATCATCACAGGTAGGTCATGGGAACAATTTGTAACTTAGGCATAGCACATACAGCCTGGTTACAAATCATTTCAGGTAAGTACTAGCTGCATGACTTAAGAAATTGTTTAATGATAAAAAATTCAAGAAACAGCAAGAAAAAATGAGAAAAAAGAATGTAGGCCTACCTTCCATTTGGCTTGATATATTTTTACACTGAACTTTGAAGAGTGTATAGCTGCTTCTTTAATTTGAATGCATAGAGTAACACACAGTTTACCTCAACCCAGAATGTTGGAACTTGAAAACATTAACTTCAAGTTATGTTGGACAGGAGTTCCGAGAATGATGAACTCAGTTTTGGAATCGTTCATTTTCAATTTATGGGCAACAACCCAATCTCTGCTTATGTCCTTTCATGTGTAACTAACATCAACGTCCAATTATGAAATTCAACTTCCAAATCAGTGACGCACAAGGTCACAGGAACTGGGCGGTCCTAACCGAGCACTAGCCATGGAGGGTGAAAATTGCCAAATCCCACCTAAGTACAATTAAATGATGAAAATTTCTTACCGAATAATTAGTTCAACACCTTGTCAAAGACAGCACCATTTTGCACCAAGACACCTGACATTAATTTTCTCGAAGGGGAGGTGTGTTATCCCTCTTCCTTTAGACCCAGTCGAAAATAGGAAAATTCGGGAAATGATGGAAAGTCCTTCACATAGTATCATTTTAAAGCTTTGAGAGACCTATTTGCTTCTAAACCAAAGGGCACTGCCCCTACACCCTTCTACAGAACAGCATCCCTGCACGGAGGGGAGGGAGGCTGGCAAAAGTTTCTCTTCAGGTGGCAACTACCGTTGGTACGTTAGTGTTGAAAAGTCTATAGAAAATTATTTAACGCTCTTTATTAGTTTGAACATTTTTTGGGCTGACAAACATTTAGCTGATTGTGGTATGCTACGTTTGATAATACTAGCCATGGTCAAAAATCACTCAATCCTACTATCAAGAGAAAGAAAACGTTATTAGGGATAATATCAACACTTTCGTTCATTTTATAGCAAACTTTAAAGTGAAACCGACTTTCTGATTGTAATGAAAACCAGCCGAATTCATTTTTCCTGGTGCAAGCATGGACGGCTCTAAGAAATTTTGTTTGGGGGGGGGGGGGACTCAAGTCCGTATTCAGGGAGGTTCGGAATTAAGACCCCCCAGAAATAGCCTCAATAGGAGTATGCATAGGCGTAGGGGCCCAAGTTGATTGGGGGGGGGGAGGGTTGTAACGATCTGCCCGAAAAATAGAAAAAAAAATCCGCGCGCTCCGAGCGCGTTCAAAATGTTAATGTACATATCATATAGGCATGCATCCGTTATCACACCGCATGCCAATTACATACAATAATTTGCCACGTTACTACCTATTCCACATTGGTTATAATTCTGGGGAAAGTCGTTACAATAATGATGATAATAATCAGTGGTGTGGCCAAGACTTCTCTCATGGGGGTGGGGCAGGCACTATGTTGTGTGATCGCCGGCCTCGGGGAGGAGTATAAGGAGAGGAGGTGTACCCCTCCCCTTTGAAAATTTTGTGAAAAATTAGGTGTCCATACATGCAATCTGGTGCCACATATGCTACCTTTGAAGTAAAACTTGTGTTAAAACATTTACCGTACGTATTTTAGGTACTAAAAGAAAAAATAGGCATCACCCCTACCCTTTAAAAATTTTTGAAAAATTAGGTGTCCTTACATGCAATCTGGTGCAACGTATGCTAAGTTTGAAGTAAAATTTTGTGCTTTATTTTAGGTACTAAAAAAATCGGCGTCAGTGACAGGGGGATGGCCTAATGGCTCCTCAAATGTAAGTTTAACCATTAAAAAACACACTGGTGAATTAATACCGAATATATAAGTGATGGTGCAATCCAAATCAGACCTATATTTTAATTACCAAGGAAGTTCTTTAAAGTATCGATTTCCGTTAAGCTACATTATTGCATTATTTTTCTTTCAGTAGGTGTCCGAAAATTCTCAGAATATTGCCCGAATTTTAACAAAAAATATTTTGTTGGGTGAGCTGCAGCCCCCCTCCCAGCCCCCGCCTATGGGAGTATGGTTATTATTATGTATTACAGCGATGCCCATGTAGTTTTCAAAAGCTCTTCAAAAACCATTTCAGGCAGTTAGTCGTGAGCTGACTACTTTAAAAATAAATACAACCATATCAACCGATCCCTACCGTACTACCATAGAGGTGGAGTAAGAGGAAGGTGAAATGGGCAAAGCGACTTGATCTATTTGTATAAAATGAGCTCCACCTTTAAATATTTTATTGTTGCTTTCATTGTGTGATAATATGTTTCAGCTTTGTCAAGAAGCCATAAAATGTTGGTTTTCTGGATTGTTTTATTAAACTAACGAAAATTTCGAGCATGAAGAAACTTGAAAACGGAGAAATGATAGCACTAAGTATTTTGGATCTCAGTACCGTTCCGAAACGAATTTTTTTAAAGGGGGAGAGGAATTCCCCTAACTCAAAACGACAT
>JAIZAY010000636.1:0-35625 GCA_029531755.1 Holothuria leucospilota
AACTTAGAAATTTTTTCAGGTGGAGGAGATTTCTGATCAAAAGAATAGTTACTTGTTCAGCCTTCTGATAGATGGACTTAGCCAATTTTAGAGTGCATGATTGACCACACAATATCAGATACGCCAGAATTTTGATGCACAGAGGAGTATTCAGGACCTCACAATTTCCTCATGGATTTCACATCTGACAGCATGAGTTTGGGTATTAGAGTACTTAATTTACTTTCTCATGTATGAAATGGCCCGTTTACACGATCATATGTTTGTCCATGAACATCGTCATTCAAATGTTTGGACACTATGAAACATGCAGCTAAAAGTCTGAACACCTTCATACACATTCGTTTTAGCTGGATGTTGTTCAAACTCTTGAGGCTCACACGCCGGATCATACGTATGTTTGTCCATTTGCACCGCCATACAAATGTATGATGTTTTTGTTCAAATGCCTGCATGATCGTAAAAACTGGCTTAAAATTTTTCAGGTCGAAAATCAGGCCCAGAATTCACGGGAACGATTGTTTCCGGTAACGTGTCTTAGCCGTGAAGTCAACATCACAAAACCCGAAAATTGGATCCATACCGGTTAATTGTAACTCTGTTTGGCTGGGTCACTGCTCAGCATTGCAACCTACAACACCCAAATCAAATTCCTCTAAACATGAATGTGTATGTTTAAAATTGAAATAAATTTTACATATATAAAATATACGGTATATAAATTCCCCACGTTAATTTCACCTTGCGTACAAATCATGATCCCAAACTGGTTCTTAATGCACATAGAGCAGCCTACCACGAAGCACAGGTACCCTAAACACGTAGCTGTCTCTGACTCAGTGCTCCTTTAAAGTGGGTATGACACGGCCAAAGTACGTTTCTCAGTAAATATTCTTTGAGTACAGCTTGAAATGAAGCGAATGTTTTCCCGACTCAACTACGTCCATAAACACAGTTATACATGTACGACCTTGTGAATTCCCAGTTACAGGCCAGACTCAGCCATCTGAAATCCAAAAGCGAAAAAAAGTATGCGAGCGCGTCTCAAGATCGTGACGTCATTGGAGGCACGGTTAGTAACACTGTACCAGGCAGCTCACCCATCGTTCTACACAACGAAGCATGTGCATGCTGACGCGTGTTAGCAGGTACATCATTGCAAACACCTGTGCTACGATACAATACAGCAGCGCGTGTGACCAGTGACCACATTGTGAACTATGCGTCGTTGCGCGGTGACTGCTTACCATTCACAATAGCAACGTTACTGAACAGTTCACTGAGTAAAGGCGCGCTTGTTATGGACTGACCATACATGTTCATAGCTGTTCTGTACAGCGCGCCCGGACCGCGTTCTTTTTGCACAAAAACAAAGCTGTTCATTATATGCAGGGAAGCTAAAACACGGGCGCATATGCACGCGAACATATTGGCTAATGATATGCTTCGAAGCCCCCAACATGTTCCGCGCTTTGCGCTCTGTATGTTGGGCGGGTATTGTGATGTAATACTTTTCATGAAGTTCCTAAGGTATGAAACATTCCCAAAGCGTTGTATTAGTTTCACATCTAGATACGCGTCCTTACATAGCACAGTGCGGGGTGCCGCCAATTGCGTCATAAAAGTCAGGTGACCTGTTGCGGCATTTTTCGAAATTTGATTTCTGGACGTTTTTCTTCAAATTCTATTTATGCCGAACTGCGCCGGTTTTAATTGTGTTTGAGATGATACTTTTACAATACTGTACCCAATCTTGCAATGCACAAAAGTTATTTTGGCCGTGTCATGCCCACTTTAATTGAAACACGAGACTAGCCTAGGCTCAATATATCTCCATACGTAAACTTGTTAGGATAGCATAGGAGCCAAAGCAAGTAACTTTGAAGCAAAATGTATCGTACAGGAAAATTATCATCATCATCATCAGTACGTCGCAGGAACCCACAGGGCATAAACGCAACGGAATGAGAGAGAGGGAGCTTTAGCAAAAAGTCAGACGACACCTGAAAATGTTCAGGGTCTGTGCATTAACTTCCTCATCGGTCAGCTTATTCCAGTCAAGTATAGTCGATGGGAAGAAAGAAGACCTATATTGCGGGGTTCTACAATTAATGTATTTAAGGGCTTTATTGTTATTACTAGCCTGATTTTCAAGTATGTTAAAAAAGGTAGAATCTTTGTATTGCCTAGGTTTGACCCTTCTTTTTGCTGGCAGGTCTGTAAGGTAGTGGTCACGTGGGACAGCTGGTAGCTGATTATTCAAAATTCTATACATATAACATAACCTGTCGACTTTCCTACGATTCTTTAGTAGGGGAAGTGTCCAATTGCTTGAGAAAGGTCAGTCATAAAGCCTTCCTCTCTGGATGTTGTAATTACCACTAATGAATCTGGCAGCTCTGCGTTGAACTTTTTCCAGACGGTCTTATATCCCCTTGCTGGTAAGGTCCCAAATGGAGGCAGCATACTCTAAGTTGCTACGAACTAGGGATATATATCCCAGTTTTTTGCACTCCATTGGGCAGTGTTTAAGATTTCTTTTTAGGAGACCTAGCATAGCACCTGCTTTAGCGGTAATTTTATTTACATGCGTTGACCATTTAAAGTCGTCCGAAATGGTGACACCCAGATAGGCCTAGGGGCTGTTCTTAACTTGTTGAAGTATGCTGTCTTTAATGGTATAGAAAAAAAGAAGATTTAGATCAACTCCTCAATAGGGAGCATTTCTTTGGTTTAAAGCTCATACCCCATGTATTTGCCCACAAAGTTAGATTTTGCAGGTCTTTCTGCAGGGCAATGTGATCGCTTTGGTCTTTTATGGGTCTATAAAAGGAGGCAATCATCAGCAAATAGTCTCACTTGAGAGGAGACGCAGTCAGGTAAGTCATTTATGTAGCACAAGAATAGAAGTGGCCCAAGAACTGTCCCTTGTGGGACTCCTGACTCAACAGAAGCATACTTCGAGTTTCACCATCGACGACAACAACGCATTTTACGTTTGGTAAGGAATGATGTTATCCATTTCAACACATTTCTATCAATACCATAGGTTTGGAGCTTATATAACAATTTATTATGTGGTACAGTGTCGAAGGCTTTAGAGAAATCCAGTATGATAATATCAGATTGTACATTTTTGTCATACTGTTTGAATAGGTTCATCCATGGTGACCATTAATTGAGTCTCGCAAGAGAAACCTTTCCGAAAGCCATGATTTAGGTGGGTAAGAATATTATTCACGATCTAAGTGATCCAGTAAATGTTTGCAAATAATGTGCTCTAGCAGTTTAGAGGTAACTGAAGTGAGAGAAAACTGGACGATAATTTTTCAGCCAGATGGACATTACCTTTTTTGAAGATGGGGACTACATTTGCATTTCTCCAGTCCTCTGGGAGTTGCCCCGAGGTTACAGATTTGGGTAAAAAATTAATGCAAGAGCTGGTGCCAGTTGTTGAGCACACGTCTTTAGGTAGATATTTGGTAGATTGTCAGGGCCACTTGCTTTTGAGATGTTAATTCCATTGAGCAAGTTGGCAACTCCATCACTCGTAATAACAAGTGGGGGTAGACGGGATGTTTGATTCATGCAACCAGGCAGAGAATCACCTAAGTCTGTCTTTGGGGTAAAGACCGATTTAAATTGGTTTAGTAGAATGTCAGCCTTTCTGGTAGCATCACAGATTAGATCTCCATTCTGTTTAAGAGGTGATGTTCCCATGCTGTCATTTTTCTTAGATTTGATATAGGTCCAAAAAGGCTTATTGTTTTTATTTTTTATGCCATCAATAATAATATTGTTAATATGATTCTGCTCGGCCCTTTTGATACTAGCCTTACAACATTTCTGGTGGGCTCTGTACAATGACCAGTCATTTGTTTTTTTAGCTTTGTTGTAGAGCCTTTGTTTTTGCCTTAACAATCTTTTGATATTCCGATCCAGCCATGGAAGGTGGTACTTTGGCTTGCTAGTCTTGGAAGGGACATGTTTTTCCACGGATTGCCAAATAGCAGTTTTAAATGTGTCCCATAACTTCGTAACATCAGCATTCTCATTATACAGTCTGGTGATATTAGCACTGATGGAAATTGCATCAAGCCTTATATCTGCCCAGTTTGCTTTAGAATAGGCATAAACTTTTCTACGTTTTTGCTTCATGTATGTAGGCCTTATGGTAGAATCTGTAACTAGGATATCATGATCCGAAATACCAGGGACATAAGTCATCTACTAATTAGTAGATGACTTAACACTAGTAACTAAGAAAAGAACAGGTATGACCCATTTTCTGATGCCTTTCTGTTGTCACCCAAAAAAGTCTGTTCTTCCACATGATAAGAACATGGACACACCAGAAGTCACACAGTTTTCATAATTCTGCATTATTCATGAGATCTCATTACTGTCAAGCTGTCAAAACTGTCAGCCCGAACCTGTTTCAAGTGGAGACGCTCAGAAAAGCATCAGAAATTAGTTGAAAGATGGTCCTTCCGACCTGAAAGGTTAATCACATTGACTGATGGGAATATTACACGCCGATGTCAATAATAGTGGAATGTGGGTGATAAATTGAAGTACTTTCATCAGTCAGAGTTCAAGAGGTCATTTTACAGTGGGCTTTCCTGCCACAGTGACAGATGTAAATATACTGATAAAAACAATAACAGCTGCATATGTCACAGTGAAATATCACTATATTTACTAACTGTAACCATGAAAGTATAAGTTACCCATTTAGGAAATTAGCTCAGTTTTTTCTTAATATATTCCAAAAGTGTTATCGATGCAACACAACTTTAGCTCAGTCTTTCAAAGTTTTACATTCCTTAACATTCAAGAATTAGTGATCTCAAAACAGGTGTTTCTCTGTGTTAAAAAGGGCAACTCAGTTATACACAATGATGTCGTGGGGTAAAAACTAGAAAGTGCAGTGAAGATACTGTAGCAACACCATACATGCAGGTTCTCTTTTACCTTTCAATGGGACATGCTCCGACCTTTCTGGATGAGGCACAACAGAAAAATGAAGTTCAGCTTAGCTGATAATTCATTGCATACTAGCAGGTTGTTGTAGATAATAATATCACTCATTTTTTTGTATTTGTTAAACTCCCACATCGTATAATTTTGACCATGGTATAAGGTAGATGCAGGGAGTTGCAGCTCCCTAGTAGAAGGTAGTTTAGCCCCCCCCCCCCTTATTTAGAAAATCCGAAAAATTAATGAAGGTGTAAATTTCTGCCGTCTGAGGGAACTGTCTGTTACTCATAACTCCGTTCAGGACAATGCGTACGTTTGCTATTATATCACCTATTGTTTAACCCCTAATCACCAGTGTTGTTTTCTGTGCCGAACAACCCACCCCTAGATGTAAATTACCCTTGATGAAAATTTACAGGCATTTTGCAGAATCAGACTACTACTGTCTGTTTTACATATAAATTTATCGCTGTTCATTTTTTTTTATTTATTTAAAAAAAAATTTATTTAAGAAACAAAGACAGTACTGTGAAGTTTTGGTCTTTCAAAACACCAAACTGATCAATTTTGAAAACATTTTGTTCCTTAAATTTACTACATTTCAACAGAATGGCTTGCAAATTTACATCTCAGCAGGAAAATTATGTTACGTTTTGAATGTTTTAAAAGGACGTAGTCTGTTTTAAAGTCACCAAGGAGCGGCCACTGTTACCGTAGCTCTCTGTAGTCACTATCAACTCAGTACCGATGTCTTCACTCACCTTACAAAAATACAAGGTGCTTATGTGAACACCTTTTTAGCATGCATAATGATGTGAAATCATCCCAAAATGAGTTCAAGTTTGGTGATTAATTGAAGCACACAACCTACGGTAAGTAAATATCTGTAGAAAGTCTTCCTCGACCAGGTAAAACGATAAGAATTTACACCCAAAAATGAGAGTAATTTCCACAGTAAGTGAGAAGGTGAACAAAATATAATGCACTAACATTGCAGATCTAATTTATGTTCAGGTTACCGAGCAAAACAAAACCTCTCGTTCCCATCATTTCAATTGGCCATATATCGCTGGTCTCGTTGTACAATTACACGTGTGTCACCAGAGTAGGAATTCAAGGGGGGAGACAGGCAAGCCCGAGGGGAACTACCAAACTACGCCCAATGCGCCTTGGGAGTGCAAAGCACTCCCTTACAGATGTGGGCTCAAGGGTCTATCGTAGGGCCCGTGGTGGAATGCAGAGGCAACAACCTGGTTAGGGTCTAGGGGATTCACTCCCAGATCGAAGCCCTGAGGTATTTAAATTATTACAGCCATTACAATGAAGCATTTGGCTGTCTTAAAACTCATTGCATGTGAACTAACAGATATCAAAATCATACTTTGTCTATTTTAATAATAAGTTAATAACCTTAGTTCCTCAGAAAAATATGTTAAGCCATTTTTTATGATAAAGAGGTTTAGTCTTGTGGGGGATTACAGTGAAAATGGAAGAATTAGTACGAAGCTATGAAACACGCAAGATATTCTACTAGAAGCAACCACGAAGCAATATTGAAAAGAGGTGCGCCCGAAGCTCGTGAAAGAAAACAGGGTTTAGACATTTCATTGTAACCTATTGTTTTCTTATTTTTTTAAATACAATATAATCCATTACATAAAAGGTTCTTGTACTTTCCCCAGCCACCTAGTTTTTCAATTTTGTTGATGGTTTTCGGACAAGGGACGCAACCAGTTCTTAATTATTAATTCCAGGTTAAAGTATAGGCCTAATTTTTAAAGTTTGAGAGTTTTAGGTATGTAATACGTTCTAAAATCAATCAATTTTATGGGTAATTGTTCAAAGACATCACCATGGGTGCCCTAAGTAAAAAACACTCCAGTGAGGCAATTTTCATTATAGGCTTCCATTAGAGGCTGCATCTTTGTAAGCTGTTGCCAGCGAAGCCTTTGACCACGAGCTCCGAAGGCGCGAAGCAAACGGCTTTGAACCGGGGGTTCCTCCATGAGAATTTTTCTTAAATTTGATGGCCTTTGCGGCCATTCTGGACAATTTCTATAACAAATCATGCGTCACACAAGTAAAATTTGAAATAGTTTTCTTATGATGATTGCAAATTTAAGACAGTAACTGTCATTCAACTTGATAAGGATGGTAGCAGTTGGTGGGAAAAGTGAACGCGAGGGGCTTGCTAGGGTTTAGGAAATATTAACTTAATGAAGCTATCCTATACATAACAACGAGGTAATTCCACAAACGTTTGTCTTCGAACATCAGTCCTAATGAAAAAAGTATCTTTCAGT
The DNA here is from genome assembly GCA_029531755.1 of Holothuria leucospilota. Classification (NCBI taxonomy): domain Eukaryota; kingdom Metazoa; phylum Echinodermata; class Holothuroidea; order Aspidochirotida; family Holothuriidae; genus Holothuria; species Holothuria leucospilota. The sequence continues at coordinate 7,284 of JAIZAY010000636.1, forward strand.
TTATACACCAAGCACGCCCTAAAATTTACTGAGAATCGGGTTCCCTATACACCTGTAGGTAACTGAATTGTGTATACAAAAACTCGTCCCGTTGTGCGTGTAATAACATATGTTAAGCACTCTCAGTGACCCTTATTTAGGGCTTCATTCAAGACACAAAAGTATGGCGGGGAGCCGACACACACGTTTGAATGAAATTTTAATTTCGCTTGGCCTACCAAGCAATTCTTCAACGTTTTCACTTGCTACCCTTGAGCTCTGTCACTGTCTTTTCATTGAACGCAAAGCGCACCGAAAATATTCAGTCATTTGTTTGGTATTTGATACTTATCTTTTCCTTTATATTACGTTGCAAAATTTTCTATAATATTTGAAAATCCCTCATAATTTCTCTGGTTTTCTCTTCCTTTCGTTGATATTTTTTATTACTTTTAAGCTCTGGAAAAAGTGGGATGCAAGTGCCCCGTGTCCCTCCTGTAAATCCCAACTACGCATGTTACCAACATGCTACAATTATCTAGAGGAAATATTTGTTCGCTATTGATATCTAAACAAAAATGATCAAAAGTACCAGAACTTGGTTCATGAATTACTTTTGTTTGTTGGTTGGGATTTAAGGAGATTTAAAATAAAAGAAAAACGCTTGACTCATATAACCTGCTACAACGTATCGCATGTCAAGCATAACTTCTAACTCATAAATTTTTCCAGAACTTTATATTTACAGAATAATACAACACGAACCACCGATAAAGTTTGCAATAGCCGGTAACTTTTTTCTCAGGTCGAATTAAACCCTATAAAAAAATTACCGTTTGAATTTTGCAAAACTGCACAGACTTCATGAAAAATTCACAAGGAGTTCCTTAACACTAGATAGTACGATCGACTCGCAAATGTTTGAAATGAAAACTTTTGAGAGCTTAAATCGTTTTCGAATATCACGATGTTTGGCCTTAAAAGAAAACCAACATTTTCGTCAAAGACAACGCTGAGTCAGCATTAGTTGAAAGTACACCAAGATTTACAAACTGTGTCCAGATTTCAACAAAACTTGAACAAATGGGCAGAACTTTTATGATATCTCAAAATGACCTCTCCAAACTTTAATTAAAAGCTTATAAAAGTTATCAAAAATGAATGTAGGCTACATAAATTGAATAAAGACGCAACCTTCAGAAGTTTAAGGATACAGCCTTAACAATGAAAAATCAGTTCTTTGTCAAAGAACAGAGCAAAAAGTAGTACAGTTGCGAATGCCTACCACCTTGAGGGTACTGGGCGCAAAGACACTTCCTTTGACCATAACATGACAATGAATAAATATTATTTTGGATACCCTTCTTGTGAATATCAATGGCAAAATATTTCCTTTGACCAGAGCTTGAAATATTGACCTTCCTCGATCCCCCCTCCCCACTGAAGTAATGGTTCCTTACATTGCATTTTTGTTATTTACTGTTAAGATCTTTAAACCCTCATATTGGGGCAAGGGAGTTTGGGATATGTATTTGGAGGTTTCTACTCCCCATCCACGTTTCACGCGACTCAGCTACTTAAATGAAACAAGCAAAACGAGTGCATGCAATTTGGAAATACCTTTCTCCACAGAAAGAATTAAAATTAAAACCTGTAGATTAATTCACAGTGCAATACATTTAGGGCTTTTACTGTAGCCGTTATCCTCCCCCCCCCCCCTTAAAAATAGCAGAAATATTCACCTACCTGAAGCATAGCTGTAATTTCCGTACCTGGTGCAGGCTTTTTATACACCTCAGAAGTTGAATTATTGAACCAATGAAAGCAACTGTTGCTACCTCCCATTTAAACTTGCATATATATCATTATATGCTAAGGGTTAGGTACTTCTACTGCCTATTTTCATTCCTCATATACCTATGAAGATTATAGCTATATATATATTTACTGTTTCATACAGGTCCGTCACTTCCAATTGCCATCGCCCCCGGTGGTTGCATCTCAGTTTCACTCATAATGTATCACGCGTTTAGATTAACCAAATCTAGTTGCCTTTTGTAGTTGCGTGTCCGGTATAGACCTCTGACTTAATTCACAAGTAACCCTATCACCTCTCAGTAATTTGTCATTTTAGAGAGCTTTTAGACTCTCTCGTGAGACAACTGGAATGCTTACACATCCTAGTTTCTTCCTTCGGAAAAGTTGCGCAGCTGCTGATCCGAAATTGTCACTAGTAAAGCGTATATTACCACACAGTGGGAAAAGCCGACATGAAGGTTCCCGCTGAGAATACAGAGCCAATATGTGCATCTATATGTAAAACGTCCAAGTACTTTACTTCACCCAAACGATAGATGTGCTAACAATTTTACTCTTAACAAAAATCCCTATCAAAAACTTTTATTAAAGATTTCACCCATGCGAAAACAATTTCAAAACTCAACAACTACCGTACCATGGATAAATATATATAAATATATATATACATATATATATATATATATATATATATATATATATACATATATATATATATATATATACGTTATGTTGTAATCATTTTCTATCACAAACGGTTCTCAAACTATCAGAATTTTCGCAAATCCTTCGCAAATTATCGTGCGCCTCTAAACCTGACTTCGGTATTGTTCTTATCGTCAATAACTTCCGACTGCAATTCCCGGAGAAGCACAGCATCAGGAGTTGAAAGCTTGTTACGAATTCCCGGGTAAAAGACTTACTTTTTGACTGACATATAGGTTTGTTGTGTCTCGATTGAGAGCATGAATGTTGCGGGTTTTGTCATGGAAATCTTATTTCATGAAAAAGTTCGGGGCTCTTTGCGCACATTCGTCACGATTTGCACTCCATTTCAAGACCGTTGTTAAGGTTATAATACATGAAACTATTCAGATCACAACACTTTTCCAAAACACAGAGACAAATCTCCACCCTATGTATATAGGCCTGGCATCGATATAGGATATTCCAATCTTAATCTGTAGCATGATGTGGAAGGTTGAAAGTACCGAAGTATTTGTCGTTGTACATTTTCCAAAAATTTTTACAGAGAGCTTCGCGCGCAGCCATTATCGGTATAGACAGATAGATGGTGATATTTAATACACTTACGACGAAAAAGCAAACTGAAACGAGCTTGTTAGTACTTCATCCCTTTTGCTATACCTGTTAGGGTAGTCTAATATCAGCCCCCCGCCCCTGCACCTATACTCTCCCAGGCATTCCCCGCTGCTGGAAGCTGTTCCTCTGGATTTTCGGTCAAAATTAGGATGATAGTTGTAAAGTGCTCGGCCTCAAACTCTATAGTATCATTTGGATGTTAGGTAATAAGCATTTTTTCCGTGGCCCATCTTATAGGCCTACAATTAATCCAGAGCTTCCAGGAAGCTCTATACTGGTGTCTGCCATCCTTATATACCCATTTATAATGCACAATGAAACAAAGGAAAATTTCGTAATAATCCAAAAAAATATTTCCGTGGACTCTATGCACGTATTTTTGCGTAAACATTTTCCCCGAATAGAAGGCAGTAAAGTAGCCAAAGGGAGGTCTTTTGACAACATGCTTTTCTCTTAGACAACATATACTCTCCTCTTTCACCATAATCAAAAAATAAAACTTACTCAACTATGGATATTTCCCCGCCATATATATGATCAGTCCCAAATATATCCCAACGATAGCATCATTTTGGGTATACTGAGCAACCTTAGATTGACAAAAAAAAAATCTCAGAGGGGAGGGAGACCCTTGGACCCCTACCTCAGGCAGGACGGCACCTTTATGAAGTGACAAACGAAGGTTCTCCCGCACTTCTGTATACAAACAGTTGCAGAGGATGCATAGAAAGGTACAAATTTGGGGGTTTAACTGAGGTGGCATTTCGACGTGCCCCCAATTACCAAACTCTGGCGGCGTCACTGCACACACCACACATGGTCCTTGGATTCACAACTTAAAAAACCTATACCGTGTATAGGAAACCGCGATTTTCAATACTTTTTCGGCTTGCTTCTCGTGAGCTCTGTAGAAGTGGGAGTTTCGCCAGTATGGCTGTGCGTGGTGGAACTGTTGTAGAATTGCCTAGTTATTACATCCTGTACAGGATATCTTGAATAAATTACTATTTCATAAACCCTATAGTAACCCCTCGCTGTTCACTTTTCCCACCAACAGCTACCATGTTTATCAAGTTGAACGACGGTTACTATCTTAAATTTGCAATTATCATAAGAAAAATATTTCAAATTTTATCTGTGGGACGCAAAGTTTCTTCAACGAATTTTTACAGAGTGGCCGCAAAAGCAATCAAATTTACGAAATATTCTTTCTGAGGGCCCCGGTTCCAAGCCTCCGGCTCTCGCAGTTAAAGGCTTCGCCCCGGCACATGTGGGAGATGCACATTTCCTCCATAATTAGGCCCAGTAATTCCCGACAATGATCACATACCTCCCAAGTGACCAGCATTTCGCGAGTTTGGCCCACGCTGAACACCCAAACCCGCTGACCCGTCCAACCCTATGAAAAACCCTCATTTCAATACATAATAGAGCCACAAAACAAAACCCTGCCTTTGGAAGTATACCTCCCAACTAAACCACAAATTTAGTAAATTACGGTAACCAATCACATCATAGTGCATTGTTACGTAGATTGTAGCAACAGAGCTAACCTCCATAGCAGGTATCGAAAATATGCTAATGGAAGCAATCGAGCCTAATGGCCGCGCAAGGCAACTTACAAAAACAAATGCCCGTTTCGCGGGTTAGAGGCAGGGCTTGCCTCAGAAATTTCAACCCAACGAACAAACGAAATGTTTTAAGCGACTTTATCAAAACATGGAACTATTACGGATGGAGTTAAAGCACTCTCCTTTCCTTTGAAGCTATCAGGTCTGCCGACTATAAGCTCCTGATTGTCAGTTAAGCTCTTGAAAAATGTAGACCACTTAAATAGAATTCGGAAGTGACTATAATTGTTTTTGTCGTCTGCTAGATCTCAAACAGTTCTTGGCATGATTCCACCCATTGCCATAATATTGCCAGTCGTCAAAGAAAAAAATTATTCTATTGTTTTACTCGAGTTCTCACTTCTGAAAAGAGTTCAGTAACACTTTAATTAACTTATAGAACACGGGCACATGTTCCACTATTTTAGGAACAATCCGGAATTGTTTTAATATTTCATATGCAAAAGTTAGACTTGCTTTAACTTCTGAAAAGAGTCTTAACTAACTAATTGTAGATATGAAAATAACAAAAAAATTTAATCACTTAAAAGTGCATTTACAGTCGTTTGGACTAGAAGACTGACAAAAATTTCACCCTTGGCGGCAACCCAGATCACTTCAAAGCTGGCATTGTGACTATCAAGTCTTTGTTCGAGGATTACGCTAGTATGAAAAGATCATACTCTCATTAGGGAGGTCAAGTCAAACAAACTTAGAAGAGGAAATAAAGGACCTGTCAAGTAAAGTCTCTTCCCACAAAAAGATGAAAACACTCTCAATATGTATTGTCTGATTGGAAGGGTGCTTTTACTCCATCCAATAGCTCCATGATCATAACTACTCAGTCCTATGCAAAAATACGTAATTACCTTTGGCTGCATAAACATTTCATTCAACTTATTACACTCATCCTGTGGTAATTCCTTTAAGATATGTAAACATTTTTGTGAAAGAAACTAATTAAAGAAAAATTTCTATTATGGAAAGTGTGTGATGCCGTTATGATGTCAATTTAACACGTCCCGCTTCCCTTAGTATATCACTTTGCAGCAGCACGGTGCCGTTTACGCCGAACGTGCTACGTGATTCCTGAATTGTGCTGCATCAGAAATTAAGGGTAACAATAAACAATCAATGATCGCTATCATTTGGAGAGGTTTAAATTTTGCGAGCTTGTGAGTATCAGTGCAGATATTTTTGGCGGCAAATTAATGAAATTACGTGCTACCATTTTGCGTGTAGACACCTATAAAATTCCAAAATATTCCAAAAGGGGGAAAGGGGGAGGGGGCACCCCCTCTCCTTATACCCCTCCCCCAGGCCAGCGGTCCATCAACGGACAGGTCAGAGGTGGACCCACATCTAGCTTCTCAGAACTTGGGAGCTATGTGATTAGATCTGTGGTGTGTGCATTGAGATACCTTTGCCCCCGCACAGATTTTTTCGCTGTTAGGTAATCTGGGTGATTTCATATGCCTAAACACACACACACAGACACACAAAATGGCATTCAATATATAGGCTGCGGTATGTATCATGAGAAGTTATTGTCACCGCCATAGAAATAAAAGTAAGGTCCTTACTTTTATTTCTATGGTCACCACAAATTGTGCCGTTCTCGATTTTGAGGACCGTGTCTAAAGAGGCCTCTTTAAGGATTTTGTATCCCACAAGTGGTCACATTTGGGGAATTCAAATTATTTTCTCTAACTGATGTTAAACTGAGAAGATTTAACTAGAAATTTAAAATTAATAAGACTTGGAGAACGACTTTTTACTGAATTGAGAACAACCTCTGTGTATGATGCAATTACACGGTTACAAAATTTAGTAATTAACCAAAAGGTTATCTTTTCCCTGCATATATGAAGGACCTATCTTCACAACCACCTGTCCTTCTGAAAGTTTACTTTAAAGCTGTCAGTACAAACCCTCAGCCTGTACTCTTAGGGGACACATCACAATGTGGCTTTTAGGCTGTTATATATGATAGCTGTCCTGTGATTGAACTTTTCTGTAACCTTTTCACAATCAATGGTCTCTTAGGGAGGGTTACTAGCAAGAATAAGACGTGGTCTGATATTTTAAGTACACTATTCTATTGCACATTGTAACTTCGGTATTTGCTTGTATACAATTTTTTATTTGGACAGTAGTTAGCGTATTACAGTAAGCAGTATGAGGAGTATCAAATTTTACAAGGACTCTACTGGGCCGGCTTCTTTTAAGTTCAGGGAAAAGCAGCCCATAGGCCAGGGGGTAGGGGAGGCGCCCCAGAAATATTTTTGCTTCTCGCCCTCCCTAGAAGATCTAAAGTTACCACTGACTTTATGCATTTTAGTATGGTTCACCCCTAAAATTGCCCCCTTCTGGTAGCTATATTCCCCCTTCAATACATTGTTTAGATCAGAGACGCACTAGGGAGCTTGCTTCTTCACTGATTAGAAGGAAGAAATTAACATACAGAAATGATTTTGTTTCTGTTTGAAGATAGAAAACCCTTTCCCGGTTGAAAATGGTTAAGAAATTGAAAAAAATCACAATAGGCCTATTGTCATTCTATTCTTTCTACCGCCCGGGGGGGGGGGCTGAAAATTGTGGGAAGACTATGGAAGCGGAGCGCCACCATCGGTTGGCGTGGAGAGTATCAGAAAATGTTTGGATAAAAATACCCCCTAGATCAGGAATAATCAAATTACTGGGCAATTTTTGTAAGGTACAGTGGGGTGAAATGTTAAACATACCAAAACATCGAACTACAACTTTGCTTCTTCACTGATCGGTGTTCACCGGCCAGTGAAGCCTTAGATAAACAAATGCCACTCAACCACCTGTCTGACGTTTCACTAATTCATTTTTCACAGATAATTTTTACTTACTGATTAGAAGGAAGAAATTAACATACAGAAATGATTTTGTTTCTGTTTGAAGATAGAAAACACTTTCCCGGTTAAAAATGGTCAAGAAATTGAAAAAAATCACAATATTGTCATTCTATTCTTTCTACCCGGCCGCCCGTTAAAAATTCCCGCCAATGTGAACTTTTCAACCCAATTTTCTCTTGGCTTCCTCGCATTCTTAGGTTGACCTTAAACCAGTGTATAAATGACCCTCCGTATCGGGATTTGCCCTTAGCCTTTACTGTAGCCTAAATGGTAACTTTTGTGTATGCAGTAGTAATGCATATAGGCCTACTGCATTATGAATATACTGCGGGAGTACAGTGCTAGTTGAAGCTTATTGTTTTACTGTCTGAAATGCCTGCCATTGTTTTGTATACCCATACGTATGGCATGAACTGCAAGCCTTTAATTTATGAATATTGCCTTCATAGCTATTGCCTTCAGAGCATGGGAGTCAATCCTGGGGAACGGGGGACAAGTCCCCCCCCCCCACATTTCGATGGTTGGGGGATGCCCCCCCCCCCCAGATTTGTGTAAAAGAATAGTGTCGTGGCTCTATGTGACTGGCTTTTTTGAGTGGCATGTAGGTTTGTTGGGCAATTGTTAAGTGTCTCGGTGCAGATTCTGAATGCAGATTTCGTCAGGGAAATCTAATTTAATGACAAAATTTCGGCACGCTTCACGCGCATGCGTCACGGTTTGCACTCGTTCTCATGACCATTAAAAAGGTAATTATACATGGAACTATTCTGATCACAACACTTTCCGAAAACATACATATAATCTCCAAACATCTGTAGGGGCCTCGCATCAATATGGGATCATTCAATCAGTGGCATACGCAGAGGGGGAGGGCCATTCGGCCATGCCCCCTCACTGATTCCGATTTTTTAAGTCCCTAAAAATACGTTAATTTTTTAACACAAATTTACTTCAAAAGGTGGCATATTTGGCATCAGATTGCATGTAAGGACACCAATTTTTTCAAAATTTTTCAAAGGGGAGGGGGATCGACACCCCATTGGGCCAACCCCCCTCACTGATGACTATTTAGTTTGTAAAAATACGTAAATTTTTAACACAAATTTTACTTCAAAAGGTAGCATGCTTGGCACCAGATTGCATGTAAGGACACCTAATTTTTCAAAAATTTTCAAAGGGGAGGGGACACCCCATTGGGCCATAGCCCCCAAACGGATGCCTATTTTTTAGTTCTTAAAAAACGTAAATTTTTTGCACAAACTTTACTTCAAAAGGTAACATATGTGGCACCAAATTGCATGAAAGGACACCTACTATTTTTTCAAAAATTTCAAAGGGGATGGGGACACCTTCTCCCCTTAGACCCCTCCCTCAGGCCGGCGGTCACACAACATACTGCATGCCCCCCCCCCCCCCCCCCCTTGAGGGAAATCATGGGTACGTTACTGCATTTAGTCTAATTTTTAGCATGATGTGCCAGGAAGGTCAAAAGTACGTTGTCGCCGTTAAACATTTTTTCAAAAGTTTTTACCGAGCGCTTCGCCGAAGCCATTATCGGTGTAGATGGTGATTGTTAATACACATACGACAAATTATAAAAAGGATTCTGAAAACGCCCTTGCTAGTCCTTCACACCTTTGCTATACTACGATCAGCTCCAAAAATATCCCAAAGATAGCACCATTTTGCATCTAACCGTTGACCAAACTTAAATTAACAAAAGTGAATTTCTCAAAGGGGAGGGCTACGCCCCCTCCCCTTTGGCCCCTCCCCAGGATGACACCTTTATATAGTGACAAAGGAAGGATCCCCACTGCTGTATACAAACGCAGGGTGCATGAAAAGGTGCAATTTACGCGCCGCCACTGCAGTAAGTAAAAACATCCAGCCAGTCGGAACAGAATTCACTAAATTATAAACATTTTCCAGCCATATACGATCAGCTCCAAAAATATCCCAAAGATAGAACCGTTTTGCACCTAAGCAGCCTAATATTAACAAAAATTTTTCAAGGGGGAGGGGGACGCTCCCTTCCTTTAGACCCCTCCCCCAGGACGACACATTTATGTAGTGACAAAGGAAGGATCCCCACTGCTGTATAGTGAGTGTACCTTGAGTCGGTCACTGCATACAAAATGTAAGTCAGGCGAGCTATGGCCAACAAATAAACATACGACAGTGAGGAAACCCCAGCACTACATGACCACAACTCAAACTCTGTCAAAAATAAGCATTTACTCCCATTTTTAGAAGAAATTCACCCAGCCTAGCCTACATCTAGTGTTACATAAAGGTGGTTTGAGACCTTCTTTAATTAAATGGCCCCAAAACATTTCAAACAATCCTCCAAATCACTGCAAATGGTCTCCTTCCAACATCTTATGATTTGTTTTTATAATGATGATGTCATTCATGGAATATATTTTGATACCACTCTTATGGGCTTTCATAACATTTTGGTGACCGACTCAAGGTACCGTTCTTGAACCTAAGGCATCTGAAACCTGTGGTGGGAATTTCTCCGTCTAGTTGAAGTTTGTCAACGAAATTCACTCAGACTTTCAGGATCAAGAGAAAACATGTTCATGAGAATAATGGATGAGTTTAAATTACATATTTCTACCATATGTGTATGTTTTTAGTGAAAATTCCCTTGATTGACCGACTCATGGTACCACCATCATATACAAAACGCAGAGCGCATGAAGAAAAGCGCAATTTACACGCCTCCACTCAGTTGGGAAAAGCATCCAGCCAGTCGGAATTTGGGACCTTCACACCCGCCCAAACATATCACCCTAGCAACAGGTCTGGTCGGGTCCACGATCTAGTACGACAATGATCCACGCTGCGAAGCGTGGTTTCAGCTAGTTTGGGACATGATGAAAATAACATCTTGAAGTAATTCCGTGGACTCTGACCGTGTATTTCACCTGGCAGATCATCTATGATGGTCATGTTAACTTTGAAATGATAATTCTTATTAGAATAGGACAACGTCAGTCACCATAAGCAGTGGCGTCACCAGGGGGCAGGGGGCACGTGCCCCCTGGAAAACGTTGTGCTCCCGTGTGCCCCCAAACTGATTTGAGATTTTGAAAAATTATAGATCTCCTGTAAGTTCTGTCGTCAGAATATTTGGCTACCATGTTTCATATGGTTTGATTCTTCTTAGGACAAGAAAAGGCAGCAATTTGTATTTTTTCGAATAGCAAAATCGCCCATCTCATAAAACTCACGATGTTCTCTGTGTAGGAGGCTGAGCATCGGTCTTGGTAATCTATCCATAATCCTTGCCGCCTCAACAGGTGTGAATATACGCCTTGATAAAGTGTAGTGGAAATATCTGCCTCTCCGACTCATTGACCAAGACAGTGAATGGTGTTGTTTCGGGCGTACGTGTCATGGAACTTGCCTGCCACTTGCATTGCGAATTGTAATGCAAGCTCAGTGCCATGGGCGTCAATCCTGGGGGGGGGGGGGGGGGGCAGGGGGACAAGTCCCCCCACATTTCGATGGATGGGGGACACAATATCAAATGCCCCTCCCCCCCCCTCACATTTGCGTAAAAGAGTAGTATCGTTGCTCTATTTGACTGGCTTTTTGAGTGGCATGTACATTTGTTGGACAATTGTTAGGTGTCTTGATGCAGATTCTGAATGTAGATGGTCGTCAGGGATATCTTATTTAATGACAAAATTCGGGGCGCTTGGCGCGCATGCGTCACACTTTGCACTCCTTCTCATGACCATTAAAAAAGTAATTATAGATGGAACTATTCTGATCACAACACTGTCCGAAAACAGGCATACATCTCCAAACATCTGTAGAGGCCTCGCATCAATATGGGATCATTCAATCAGTGGCATACGCAGAGGGGAGGGCCATTCGGCCATGCCGATTTTGTTTAAGTTCCTAAAAATACGTAAGTTTTTCAACACAAATTTACTTCAAAAGGTAACATATTTGGTACCAGATTGCATCTAAGGACACGTAATTTTTCAAAAAATTTCAAAGGGGAGGGGGACCCCTTAGACCCTCCCCCAGGCCAGCGGTCACACAACATACTGCATGCCCCCGCCCCTTGAGAGAAATCTTGGGTACGCCTCTGCATTCAGTCTACTTTGTAGCATGATGTGGGAGGTGGAAAGTACGTTGTTGCCGTTAAACACGTTTCAAAAATTTTTACCGAGCGGTTCGCAGAAGCCATTATCGGCATAGATGGTGATTGTTAATACACTTACGACTACAAAGCATTCTGAAAAAAATGCCCTTGCTAATCCTTCACACCTTTGCTATACTACGATCAGCTCCAAAAATATCCCAAAGATAGCACCATTTTGCATCTAAGCAACTTTTATATAGTGACAAAGGAAGGATCCCCTCTGCTGCATAAAAACGCAGGGTGAATAAAAAAGGTGCAATTTACGCGCCACCATTGCAGTTAGTAAAAACATCCAGCCAGTCGGAAAAATTAGAATTCACTAAATTATGGACATTTTCCAGCCATGTACGATCAGCTCCAAAAATTTCCCAAAGATAGCACTGTTTTGCACCTAAGCAGTCCTAAATTAACAAAAATTCCTCAAAGGGGAGAGGGGAACCCCCTCCCCTTAGACCCCTTCCCCAGGACTACATATTTATGTATAGTGACAAAGGAAAGATCCCTACTGCTGTATACAAAATTCAGAGCGCATATCTAAGTGCAATTTACACGCCTCCACTCAGTTGGAAAAAACATACAGCCGGTCGAAATTTGGGACCTCCACACCCCCAAATATATCACCCTAGCAACGAACCTGGTCGGGTCCATGATCTCCGACAATGATCCACGCTGCGAAGCGTTGTTTCAGCTATTTTGGGACATGATCATGAGAAGTTTTTGTCACCACAAATTGTGCCGTTCTCGATTTTGAGTCACGTGATCATTACTACCTCTAACGGGGCCTCTTTAGGGATTTTGTATCCCACAAGTGGTCACATTTGGGGAATTCAAATTAGTTTATGTAACTGAGGTTAGACTGAGAAGATTTAACTAGAAATTTAAAATGAACAAGACTTGGAAACCCCCTTTACTGAATTGAGAACAACCTCTGCGTATGATGTGGACCCATTTACACTTTGAACAGCCAAAATTTAATAATTAACCAAAAAATTATCTTTTTCCTGCATATATAAAGGACCTATCTTCACAACCACCTGTTTAAGTTCTGAAAGTTTACCATTAAAGCTGTCAGTCAAATCCTCAGCCTGTACTCTTAGGGGACACATCCCAATGTGGCTGTAAGGCTATTATATATGATAGCTGTCCTGTGATTGAACTTTTCTGTAACCTTTTACAATCAACGGTCTCTTAGGGAGGGTTACTGGCAAGAATAAACAGTTGTCTGACATTTTTAGTACACTCTTCTATTGCACATTGAGTAACTTCGGTATTTGCTTGTATACAAATTTTTCATTTGGACAATAGTTAGCGTATTACACTGAGCAGTATGAGGAGCATCAGATTTTACAAGGACACTACAGGGCTTCTTTTAAGGACAGGGAAAAGCAGCCCATAGGTCAGGGGGTGGGGAAGGCGCCCCAAAAATATGTTTGCTTCTCGCCCTCCCTAGAAGATCTAAAGTTATCATTGACTTTATGCATTTTAGTAAGGTTCACCCCCTAAAATACTAACCCCCTTCTGGTAGCTATCTTTCTCCCTTCAATACATTGTTTAGATCAGTGACACACTCGGGAGTTTGGACTGGGAGCTGAAAATTGTGGGAAGACTATGGAAGTGGAGCGCCATAATCGGTTGGCGTGGAGAGTTTTTGGAAAAAATACCAGGCTCAGCAAGTAAGCTCCTGGAAATGGTATTTGGAGACTTCTTGCAAGGTTTTTGCTACACAAAAGTCCGATAAAATTTGTACATTTTCTGATGGTAAGTTTGTAATGTTCTAAAAAAGTGCAATTCTCCCCCGGCCCCCTTACCTCTGTTGAAAACTATAGCTTAAATATTTTTCATCTGATAAAATTGAAAATAGACCCTCGGGGGCTCAAGCCCATTGTGCCTCCCCCTTGGGTGCGCCACTGGTTTACAAAAAGGTCTGGTAAAGAGATTAAAGAGCTAAAACAATGGCTTTCTTTTAAAACAGGAATAGAATTGTCCTTGTACCGAACGTATAAATAGAACGAGTGGCTAGTATGGCCGGTTAGTAGGATGGGTGCATGCAAGTAGCGACGAAAACAAAAATCATGTACTTCATTTATTATTTAATCAGAAGCCTGGCGGGTGGGGGGGGGGGGTCTATGGCATCACACTTTAGCAACTGCTGAATGCTCAAAATTATACCCCACCTCACATTTTACTGAATGAAGCCTTGTTCCTTAGCAGCATACTAGTGACAGAAAAGTGATAACTGTAGGAATAATCAAATTACTGGGCAATTTTTGTAAGGTACAGTGGGGTGAAATGTTAAACATAGGCTACCAAAACATGGAACTACAACTTTGCTTCTTCACTGATCGGTGTTCACCGGTCAGCCTGAAGCCCTACTTTTGAGGGAGATTATCTCCCTCACGATAAACAAATGTCACTCAACCACCTGTTTGAAGTTTTACTTGTTGTGAGAATTCATTTTTTTCACAGAGAATTTTTACTTACTGATTAGAAGGAAGACATTACCATACAGAAATTATTTTGTTTCTGTTTGAAGATAACAAAACACTTTTCCGGTTAAAAATGGTTAAGAAATTGAAAAACAAATCACAATATTATCATTCTATTTTTCCTACCGCCCGTTAAGAATTCCCGCCAATGTGAACTTTTCAACCCAATTTTCCTCGCATTCTTCGGCGAGGTAGAGGTTGACCTTTAACCAGTGTGTTAAACATCTGTATCGGGATTTGCCCTTTACAGTAGCCTAAATGGTAACTTTTGTGTATGTAGTAGTAATGCATATATACTACGTTATGAATATACCGCTGGAGTGCTAGTTGAAGCTTATTGTTTTACTGTCTTAAATGCCTGCCGTTGTTTTGTATACCCATGTGTGTGACATGAACTGCAAGTCTTTAATTTATGGAATATTGCCTTCAGAACTATTGCCTTCAGAGACTATTCGAAATCTTTTGTCCGTTTTGCCACGTTACGTACGCTAGTTTTAAGACACCTTAACCCGGCAGGTGGAGTGGAACAGAAGCATAGCTAGCTGGGAGGGGGGAGACTAGTGTAATTTTGACCCCAAGTTAAAATTATGCTCTGCCCCAAGGACTCCGAAAAGTTTACAGTAAGGCAAATAGGCTACAGCCAGACTGATCGAGGCTATGAGACTGAAGATGAAATCCTCCAATTCTAGTAGACATAGCTGTGGGTAGCGGGGAGGGGGGAGCTAGTCCCCAGTCAAGAATGTGGGGGGATAAAGTATGCTTCCACCCCCAAGATCCAAGGGCAAGAACCCCTTATTTGTCTCTTCTGTAAGAAATGTCAAAAAATTGCAGTAATTTTCCTTAAATTTTGTCCAAAATGTTGCACCAAATTTCATCCGAGGACCCTCAAATACCCAAAAGTTTTCCAAAGGGGAGGGGGCACCCCCTCCTCTTAGATCCCTCCCAAGGACGGCGATCCGATACAAGCTTAAGCCCCCCCCCCCCCCCAGTCTCGAAAAGCTTCCTACGCCTATGCTAGTAGAAATTTATGCAGGCTACCTGTAGGGTAAAAGGAGGTCATAAGCGCACGGATATGGGGGGGGGGATACGTCCTAGTTAGATTTATGTAACAAAGCTGAAAGGAAGCAAAAGAAATTTCAGCACCGACAAAAGTTTGGGGCTCTGATTTCGACACTTTGTACCAAGGCCTACTAACGTTTCCTGGTAATACTGGAACTAATCAGGCACGGTGAAAGGGGGAGGCTCGGGGCCCCCTCGCAGCCAAAAACAAAAATTAAAGGAGAAAAAGGAGAGAAAACTAAAGAAAAAGAAAGGAGAAAGAAAAAAGACAAAAGTTATGCAACTTCATATTATCCACCCTCCTATTCCACAAGATAGCGTCATAGAATCTTCAGGTCATTAGAATGATTATTAGTGAGATTCGGATGTTTGAGTTCTTTTATTGTTAATCGCTGAGAAGCTACTAGAAGAGAAAATTTTGCTAAACAGATTTCATTGCCCATCAAAGGGGCAAAGCAACATAGTGCCCAAACGTTGATTAACCGCAAGTTTGAAAAGTAATTGGATAACACTATGAAAGTGCATGGAATAAAGTTTTTCTATTACACGAGGAAAGTTTGACCAACGTATTACACGTGAACACACCTAACAAACAATTGTCCAGTGTTTTAACAGTGAATTAAGTTACTAGCATTCTGAAAAACAAAGAAACAACCTTTTGTCAGCAATACCAGGTTATCCCTAATCAACAGTCCCGGAGCCAGACTAACCAATTTTGGGGGTACATCATTGTTGGAGTTTCGCCGGCCTGGGGAAGGGGGTGTCCCCTCCACTTTGAAAGTTTTGTCTATTTTAAGGACACTAGATGAAAGAGGTGCAAGATTTTCCATTTTTCCTTCTTATATTTGTATTCCAAAAAGGCTGGTCTCGTAATAAATTTTTCGTCCTTCAGTGCAAGACCTTTTATTGAAAAATTGGGGGGGGGGGGCACGTGCCCCCCGTGGTTACGTGCCTGCTAATCATGTCTAAACTGATTTAAGTTCTACAAGCCATTAATGAATATTTGTGATTCTCCAATCTAAAGAAGAGAGAAGTTGAGCCGTTGCCTTTTTGTCTGGCTGAATGTTAATTAATCACACTTCTGGAAGTTAACTGGCACAACTTCATGCCCATTATGTTGCGTTCAGTAATTATACATTGAAAGCCTTGTTATCTACTTTGAAGGTTTGACAATATTTTTTGATTTGATTAGACAAATAGTTGACCAATCAAGGAGGAATTACCTTAAGATACAGTTGGAAAATAACCGACACCATAGCAGTTACAATGATACAAATATGTACTGTACAGGGATGGCAAATCTGACAGGTATTCCTATTTCCACTGTGGTCTGTTTAAAACATAAATAATCTGTGGCGACATATATCAACTAAATGCAAAAAGAGTAAAACTTTAACAATAAAAGAAAAAATTAAGA
The DNA here is from genome assembly GCA_029531755.1 of Holothuria leucospilota. Taxonomy (NCBI): domain Eukaryota; kingdom Metazoa; phylum Echinodermata; class Holothuroidea; order Aspidochirotida; family Holothuriidae; genus Holothuria; species Holothuria leucospilota. The sequence goes on from JAIZAY010000636.1 coordinate 24,026, forward strand.
GCCTAGTTCTTCTCTCAGTTTGTTAAAAATACTTTTCAAATGATGATCTGGAAAATACCAAGGCAATAAAACTGTAAATTGGCAGGTAAACAATGCCAAGGGTGAATTTTTTTAAACTATGTACACTATGGAACAAGAGGGCACTAGAATTTTATAACAAGGTCACATATTTTGAGTTCAAATAACCATTACCTGGTTTGGAAAGTCCCAGAGGAAGCAAGTTTGTCAGAATAGTCAAGCTACACTAGGCCTAGACCCACAAAAGGTCAGCTAAGTTCACTGTTCTTTGTATTCTCCCACACCTGTTTCTAAGATCACTGGTTTTTAGTCAATAAAACATAATTTCAATTAAAAAAGTTGTCATTTCTTTGTTGTTAACCGATTTTAATGGTTGAAATTTCAATTTTTATGTACAGAAACTAGATATAACAAATAGCTATGTGAAAATGAAAATAAATATGTTAAAATTTTAAAAGTGATTGGCAAACTGTTCGCCCACTATAAGTGGTGAGTTAAAGGGTCAGAGGTGAGCATGTCAATTGTCTTCGGGGAGACTTGCACTAACTCCCGTCTGTGCCAAAGCGGTAATAAAAAGTGGTTGTGACGTAACGACCTGATCGGTTTAAACCGATCAGGTTGGGCAGTTTTTTGTGGTTCAAAAACTTGGCATGATGAAAATAACATCTTGAAGTAATTCCGTGGACTCATCTATGATGTCATGTTAACTTTGAAGTGATAATTCTTATTAGAATAGGACAACGACAGTCAGTGAAAGCATCTGCCGCAGTTACTAGTTAAAGATCCAAGGAACCAATTATTTATTCGTACCTTTTATGAGTGGCACCGACACAGGGGGATGGGGTAACCCCCAATTCCTTTCGAAAGTCACCCCCATTCTTTTAAATGAGCCACAAAGGCGTAAGTTAGGCTATACATTTATGCAGGCGGTAGGGTGATGTGTGTTTCTGAGTGACTGACGAATCTGTCATTTTCAGTTTATCACAAATCGTTCGCAAACAATCAAAATTCTCTCAGATCTTTCTCAAAATACCAAAGTTTTCACACGCTCCGCGTTTATGCAGCCTCAACGCATGGCTGTGTTTATCAATGATCTGCAAACACATTCGCATTTATCCAATTGAGGAATTTCTACAGATACGGCGATTGTTCCCGTCGGTGCACAGGAGTCACTATGGAAGGGAACAACATCGCAAGAATGCAAAGTAGTGGAATTTAGGGGCTGAGAAGACAAATTTTTATGAAAATTGAAAGCTCATACAAATTATACTTAGACAGAGGACTAGCCCTCATGTTGGCGGATGTATTTTGTTATGAATTTAAAATGTCTCAGTGCAAAGTCTGCACCTAACTTAAGGCTTATGGGATCATCGATACAAAATTTCCTCACGCTTCGAGCGCATTAGTCAAGGTACGCACTCCATATAGGTTATAGCCATTACTGGGGCAATAAAACATTCTGACTAAAACTCTTTTACAAAAAGGACATTCCCGACCTTCTGCAGGGATCTCGCATCAGTAGAGAATCTTAGAGCTATAGTTGAGTAGCATATACGGTAACATTCGATGCATGTATTTATCGTTACATATTTTTTTTTATCATGGAGTGCCATGCAACATCTAAAATATCACTAAATAATAATGATGATGATGATGACGATGACGATGACGATGACGATGACGATGACGATGACGATGACGATGACGATGACGACGACGACGACGATGATGATAATAACAACATCATCAACAAGAATAAGTTAGAATGATTATTTCTAAGGTTGAAATTTGAAGATTTGCCAAAATACCATCATCTTGCATCAAAGCAATCTTACCTTAACAAGAATTTTGCATGGGAAAAAGTTGTCACTCACCCAGTTGGTAAACACACCTTTCCATTACAATCAACCAAATAAAACTTCACTAAATTGTAAGTTTTCAATATATGATTAGTTCAAAAATTTGTCAAAAATGATACCATTTTGCATCCAAGCCATAATAAACAAAACTTTCTCAAGGTCGGCGGACATCTCCTCCCTAGCTTATAGGCACATTACCAACAAAGGTAACAAAAAAAGGATTCGCTCCTACGGCAAACTACCACCCATGCGAATATGCACAAGTTACACCATTTTTCTGGGTATCTGTGGGGTGGGCTTGATGAAGCATCTTCTATAGTGCCCCCACCCCTATCACGGACCTCTGCGTTCCATTTAACATTTTGCACTCCGTAAAATTTCAGATTTATCCTTTCTCCAAGATAATTTGAGTCTACCAGTTTTTATGCACGCTTAAAGTGAGGACGTTCAATTGTAATTGTTTCTTCGACACCTTTTCAGCACGGGTATGGGAGAAGAGGTGGGGATAACTGTAACTGATCAATACCTTTTGTCACAATGAACACACCGTAATAAGATATGTATTTACTTCATAGCAACTTGCATTATACTCATCAAAATATTTTCTCCAAAAGCTTGAAATGTCGTTGTCATGAATTCTATCAGAAGTATTTCAGGAAATTCGGAGGTTCTTTCAACTCAACCCCCTCCGTTCCCCTCAGTGGTTATCCCTTAGTCTCATTATTTTACTAAGACGGATAACAACTTTTCGATTTTAAAATTAGGTCGCTCGTGAGTGGTACACTCAGACAAATAATACTATTTGCGACAATTTCAAACTAGAAGCTGACAAATTGTGAACCTTTCAAGGCCAGGGCCGGGTATTAGTATGGGCCAGAGGATCACGTGCCCAGGAACACCGATACAAAGTGGGCTCCCAACCAAGATTCTACATTATTTTTAGGGTTCTAACGGGGCAATGTTTAACCTAAGTCCAGAGGCACCCGCAAAGATGTCCCAGGTTGAACACTATAAAATGTTTTGCTCTAGAGCATTCAGAGACGAGACCTACTTATTACCTCTCCAGTTCGCGTTAGTATGATGCTAAGATCACTGACGTTATGTACAAATTTACACTAATCTGTATTTAACGCATAGCATACATCTACATACTGTGTACCTTATACAGTGGGATAATAAAGGGGACAGTGAGGGGAAACCGCCCCCTGCACGGGCCAGTGGGCGCAAAATAAATTAAGGCAGACGAAAAAAGAAAAAAAAGGAAAAGCATAGAGACAAAGAATAAGAAAAAATTGAAAGAGAAGGAGAAGGAAAATGAAAGCTTCACTCTAAAAACGGTCGGTTCAAATTTGAACCGACCGGGGTCGGAGGGGCAACTAACCAAAATCTGTTCAGAAATTTGACTAGATTTGGTTCAAAGTTAAACCCACTCGGTTCAATTTTGAACCAAATCTAGTTAAATATTTGAACAGATTTCGGTTAGTTGCCCCTCCGACTCCAGTCGGTTCAAATTTGAACAGACCGTTTTTAGAGTGTTGTGTACTTTTCGCCCTACTTCGCCTCCGATGAATTGCTAATTCGTGACGCCAATAGCACTTAAATTAAATTGAGCGATATGATGCGGTTATGTTCTTTTGTTGCAAGAACGACAACGCCAGCTGGACCTTACAGAAGAGTTTGCTGAGTTCCCGAGCTGACAGGTGGTCCGGGCCTCGGGCTCTGGGGGCGCATGTCGAGTCACTTGACCCCTTGCAAACAACCCTTGTGACGCCACTGCCTTTATATAAGAATAGCCTATAGGTACATGCATACATATATACACATACATCGGTTACCGTGTTACCTCCCCACTCTCGCGAGTTCCGCCAAGTGCAACACAAACCGACAAATGGCGCCCCACGCAGTTGGTTCAAGAAAATGTATAAAATTATGTAGCTTCGCTGTGATCGTTGGAAAGAAAGAGGTTAATGGGACAAAGATGCTACGTTTTTGCTGTCATTGTAAAGCAGAACCGGACGTTGCCCGCTTAGTGGACGTGTATTACACCTGACCTACACTGGCTGCACTCGTCAGTATGAACATCAACAGAAAGGGTGCATATTCGACACCTGCGAGGCACGTACGCATGATTTTCCAGAAGGGGGCTCGAATAGATCGTGTGACATAGCGTCATTTCTCTTTAGGCCATGTTGAAGGCACTCGTGGAAAAAGGAAAATGTGCACTTAGATCACTGCACTTACTCTGCAGTTGTACACTATACACCGTGCATGCACCGTATATTTTACCCTCACCTGTTTCGCAACTGCCTGACTTCGGCTGATTTACTATTTGAATATGCGTATGTTTACCTGCGCCTTGCCTACTTCCTCAACATGCCCAGTGGCGTAGCCAGGTTTTTTGTCGGGGGGGGGGGCAAGAGCACCAAGATTCCCCCAATTAGTGATCTGCTTCCTAATAATCAGTGTTCTCCGCAGGTCAAAAATTTGTTCGGGTGCTTTCCTCTGACCAGGCTGATGTGACTGATCGCCGTCCTGGGGGAGGGTCTAAGGGGAGGGGGTGAAAATTTTTGCTCATATAAGGTGGGCTAGATGCAAAATGGTGCCGCATTTGGTGCTAAATGTAAACTGAATTCATCACCAAGAATTCCTATTTTTTAGGAAGCTTCTTTATCTTGCTTGTCTTCAGGTCTTGGTGAATTTTTCTTGAGTCCTACTGGTAGATCAGAATCACAATGGGTGAAGTACAGTAATTAAGTGAACCCTGGTACACCTTTCCCTTCATCAGTTCACCATATTCACCACAATCAGTCCAAATTTTACGAGGACCTGCCCTTGTAGCAGAGTATAGCACTTGACTACTGATCCATTCTAACAAACTGCATATACCACAATGCTGCTGCTTTAATTACCAAGAAACATTAGAAGTATACAGTAAAAGGACCGAGTCCCTTGTCAGAGGTCCAGAGATCCCATGCTGTATAAAACAGATAGTAAAACATACCTAGTACAACTGTAAGCATGGTGTCATCATACCATCTCTTAAAACCTTAATGAGGACTGGTTGTGCCAGTTTGGCATATACTTTTAAATAAGTAAAGTGTACTGGTTGAGAAATTTAAAATTTTTCCAGATCATGCTCAAATTTCACCATATATTCACTTTGAAAATTTCCCCCAAGATTTTTCCAGAAGGGCAACTCGCCCCCCCCCCCGTCCCCCCTGGCTACGCCACTGAACATGCCGATGCCTTTTGAGTTGCCATAAGGATGATACTTACCTGGCACAGGAGTATCCGTGATCGCGGAGGCCATTCGTGGTCGCGGAGGCTGCCTGGCGACGGGAGGGGGGGGGGGGGTGTCACTACCACCAGACCCGACTGTAAATAGTTGTTTGCAAATTCTCTGAATAGTTTCTCTCCTTGTGTTTTAACGTCAGTTCCGGAATTTGCTTGGGACTTTGTCCCCGTAGTGTCCGTTTCCAAGCTCTTACAAAGCCCTCGCCGCCCCCCCCCCCCCTTAAGGAAGAAATGCTGCGTTGGTGAAATTGGTCTATAGCCTTTGAATCCTCATTTGCAGGGGAACTACAAGGGATCCATGGGCATCCGGAGGGGGGGGGGGCATGTGCCCCTGGAAAATCAAAATTTGAAGAAAAAATAACATCAATATTTTTTTATGAGAGAATTTCCAGAACATGAGCTTTCAAAACAGAAAATGATTAGATGCAACTCACAAGGCCTGTGAAGTCCCATTTTCAGCGGTATGGGGACATTTTGGCCAAACTTTTCTTTTCGCTTCTCGCAAAACTATGGTGCTGCTATGCCTAGTTTCCCCCCCCCCCCCCCGCAAATTCCTCACTACACCCCTGTAAAAGGCGCCCAACATTTAGCAAGCTCTTTTTTCGGAGTAAAAATTTCCCCTGATTTCATCAATTAAAACTAAGCTTTGCCTCCCTAAAATATTTTGCTGTGGACGCCCATTAAGAGGTCGGCCACTGGTTGGTACAATAGAATGTCATAAATTCAACCCAGATAGCTCCGTTGGCGAAAATGCTCGGGAAACATCTAAAACTTTTGCTCTTAATAGTGGCAGGTCCTATACAATAGGAAGATATTCGTTTGAGACGCGGGGTGGTGGTTTTGAAAACAGCTTAACTTAGCCATGAAAAATACATCTCAACGGAGGGCATCACCATTTTAGTGTGGAACAAACAGAAACTTTGGCCGAAATGCCACTCAAATTGTAAAATGGGTGCACTTCTCATTCCTTATCTTATTTATCTTATATATCTTATGCCTTCTTAGAGATTGACATTAGGTTTAAAAGACCTTGGTACAAAATGATCGCCGGCAGAGTACTGATACCTTTTCTTTTTGGCAGTTGGAACGCTTGTCGTAGGCATGCGGTTCATAAGCCTTATGGCGGGTCCTTTCTGAGGCTCATGGATAATACCTCCATTAGGGTCAGGGGGAAGCTCTGGGTTGTTGACATGGTGGTGACCGAAAAATGACTACATGAACAACGGGAATTCAAAGACCACCATCTACTACGGGGAGTGAACAAGGAGGAAATAGGAATGATCGAATGCATCTAGGACATTAGCAAGTTTTAGAATATATTTTCCTCGCTTTCTCTAGCGCGGAGAGGAAATGCTGCTTGGAAAGAATTATGACGTAATTGATTATTATGTTATCCTAAATTTAACATGAAATATGTTTAATTGGCAGCAATCTAAATGTATGCAATGCATAAGGTATGCATAAGTAATGACGAACCACCCCTAGTTCACAAAGGGTGTCGATTTAAAATAACGAACCCATTGACGCACCCCCTCCCACTTACCGGCGAGCCTGATTTGGAGGTAAAGCTGGAAGCAGTTATCACTCCGTCACGCGAGTACGTAGCAGAATGGTTGACACTCTCGTACACCCAGTGTGCTTTACAAATGTTAGATGCTGGATTTTCTCAAGGAACTTCGGCAAGTTACCACTGAGTAGAGTCCCGAACTGGCATGAGGCACCCACCGGAGGACCTGTTAACTGGCCGATTTTGTTACAGGAATTCGAATGTAACACGTTACACACTCCCGTTAATTATCATTTATCACAGTAACGGCGTTATTTCTCAGGCCTATACTCACTATACTTCCCAATGTAGAAATGCATAAAACGCTATATACACATATAGAGTGATGGGGGGGGGGGGGAGGGTGAGCCTCAGCAGTTCTTCCTTCTCACGAATCCGGATCAAAACCCATACAACAGTAACTCGCAACGGTTCCAGGCATAAAGTGCTTTTTTGAACTTACGTATCTGTCATTCAGTCCGTAATAGCCGGTAATACCCCTTCTACAAATCACCTTCATTATTTTAATTTTTATGTAGGTTGTTCTGTTATTCGTTATATGATTTTGTAATTTTTTGAGGGCCTCGGGAAGACTAGCCTCGGCTAACCGAGTCACCCTCTGGAAATAAGGTTTAATTAAAAATAAAATAAAGTCATCTTGAAAAGGGTCCGCGTAAAACACCTTTGAAATATGTGAGTGCAAGTAATATTACGCCTACCTTTGTAACTTCAATTAGTGGTGGGTACTCGATCATTGAGTCGCTATCGGGTTGGGACTGCGGTCTAGCGTAACATGTTATCTGTTTAATTAAGGTTACGTTGGAATGAGCCCGGTTATTTCATCACTAAACCTCAGGCTTCGACAAATCTTTTTTTTTTTAATTTTTTTTTTATTTGGCATCCTTCGGATTAGCAGTTCTCGAGATCTACTCGTCCGCATGAATAGGTTAATTAATTGTCCACTGCGAATAGGTCAACAAGTTCGAAAAGTGTCATCTAGAAACTCTAAACTCTAAAAAGCGTATTAAGCAAGAAACTCTACACTCTAAAAACATGTTCAGCAACAATAGAGCTGTATGATTTTTTTGGGGGGGGGGGGAGGGGGGACAAAACTAGATTAGTATTTAATGAGTCTCGGACGCCCCCTCCCCTCTTCGGCAAAATCAACGGTCCGCTCCGTTGGTACCGTATAGTATGGTGACTATTTAGTACTTCGAGGATTTTTTTTTCATTTTGTATAATACATTGTTTATTTTCCCCGGTATGTTATTTCAGTTACAACAATGCAATTAATATGCCATAATTATAAGTTTGCTGACAGCGTATTTTTCCTTCTATCGTCCCGATTCTCTCTCATTCAAAATCCTTATAGAGTCAGTGAGTCCTTCAAGAGGAGGCCCAGCTCTAATCTTGGTTCCCATATGCAATGAAATCGCATCCAGTAGTGCCTAGCTCTGTTTTAAAAAATGAGAACGCGACTCCAGCTTTTCACTTGTACTCTCGCTGAAAAATTCAAATATTGTGTTGACTGAAAGTGGTTGTCGTTGAATTGGAATCACCTAATATAATCAGAAATCGAGAAGGCTAATCATACTTTGGACATCCGTTGGATGTAAAGACGTTCAGGGAAAAATTAGACTTAGAAAATTAGACTGTTCAGTTGGAACATATATCTAAAGAAGTTACCATTGTTCTGGAAGGAATTACAATCCAAAATTCGCTTACATACTGAATCCCTTTCATTTGTTACACAAGATATATTCCTTTTTATCCAAGAGTACGTTATGACCATCACGTTTAAACATTATTCCATGCAAAAGAGTGGGTGTTTGCCTGGAGTTTCTTGCATATCGGAAGTGCCAGTGACCTGTACTGTAGGCGGTATTTTAGCTTATTTTCCTTCGTGCCTCTAGACGACATGGTTGTATGTACAGCAAGGGAGGGTATCAAAAAACGTAATGTTTCCATGGAAATGACAAACATACAAAGCATGAAACATGAGGATGGCCTAAGTATAGATTTTAAGGTCTGAGAAGGGTCAATTTTTCTTGGTTCACGCCGATCAGTGATGGCGCAAGGTGGGAGACAAGGGGCCATGCCCCCCCCCCCCGTCCGGGAAGTTTTACAGTTTTTTACAGTTTTTTACAGTTTTTTTTACAGTCGGGGAGTCTTAGTCGATACGGTAAAGTGTGTAGTCCCTAACGGCGACGGTTTACCTGTTTTTTGCTCTCAAGAGCAGTGGCGCCGGCACGGGGGGGGGGCATGGGGCTGCGCGTGCCCCCCAATCGATATCAGAAATTTTTTTTTGAAAATTTTAAAATGATCTCAAGAGGCGTTTAAGCTATAGATTTCTGTAGGGGGAAGGGTGAGGTGTGTTTTCAGCCGAGTGATGTATCTGTGGTTATCATTTTCAATCACAAATGGTTCTCAAACTATCAGAATTATCCCAAATCTTTCGCAAACTATCAAAATTTTCGCGCGCTTCGCGCGCTCCAAACCTTACCTCAGTGATATCCTTGTTGTCAATAATTTCCGGTAGCAACTCCCGTAGAAGCACAGTAACAAAAGTTGAAGGCTGTTTATGAATTCTCAGTAAAAGATTGGCTTTGTGATTGGCATATAGGTTTGTTGAGGAATTGAAAGTGTTTCGATGCAGAGGGTCATGAATGCAGGTTTTGTCATTGTAATCTTATTAATTGAAAAATTTCGGCGCGCTTCGCGCGCATTCGTCACGGTTTGCATCACATCTTATGGCCATTATTAAGGTTATAATACATGCAACTATTCTAATCACACTTTTCCGAGAAACATAAGTATATCTCCAACCTCTATAGGCCCATGGGATCTTTCAGTCTAATTTGTAGCATGATCTGGAAGGTTGAAAGTACGTATTTGCCGTCGGTTATACATTTTTTCAAATGCAGCCATTACCGGTAGGCCTATAGATGGCGATTGTTAATACACTTACGACGAAAAAGCATTTTGAAATGCGCTTTTAGTCCAACACCCCTTTTGCTATACCTAGAAGGTATTTGTCTGGGTTTTCGTTCAAACTTTGTAAACATACGACAGTTGCAAAGTGCTCGGCATCATACTCTATAGTATCATTTGGATGTCAGGTAATAAGCATCATGTCAGTGCCCCATTTTATATAATTAATCCAGAGCTTCCAGGAGGCCCTATACTGCTGCCTGCCAGCCTTAGAAATACCCTTTCATAATGCACAATGGAACAAAGGAAAATTTTCGTAACAGTACAAGAATGTTTCCGTGGACTCAACGCACGCATTTTTAAGTAAAATCTTTCCCCGAATAGAAGGCATTAATTAAAGTAGCCAAAAGTGGGACTTCAGGTGGTTTGCTGACAACATACCCTTCTGTTGGACAACATAGGCCTACTCTCCTCTTTCACCTTACCAAAAAATAGAATTCACTAATGTTTGGATATTTTCCAGCAATATATGATCAGTTCCAAACGTATCCCAAAGATAGCACCATTTTGCATCTAAGCAACCTTAAATTAACAAAATTTTCTCAAAGGGGAGAGGGACACCCCCTCCCCTTAGACCCCTCACCTAGGTCAGCACCTTCATGAAGTGACAAAGGAAAGATTATCACTCCTGTATACTATCGCAGGGACGCATACTTTCCTGTTTCACCTAACCATACTCTCCTCTTTTGCTCAACCAAAACTTAGAATTCATTTAAATTATGGATATTTTCCAGCCGTATATGATCAGTTCAAAAAATATTCCAAAGATATCACCATTTTGCATCTAAGCAACCTTAAATTAACAAAATTTTCTCAAAGAAGAGGGTACACCCCCTCCCCTTAGACCCCTCACCCAGGTCAGCACCTTTATGAAGTGACAAAGGAAAGATTATCACTGCTGTATACTATCGCAGGTACCCATAAATATGTACAATTTATGCAGACCTGGGGGAAACTGAGGTGGCATTTCGACGTCATCTGTGGCCCCCCCAATCACCAACCCCTGGCTGCGACACTGCTCAAGAGGACAATTTTCCTTAAAAGAACCCAAAATTTTCGGCGCGCTATGCGCGCGGTAGAGTCACTCCAGTTTCTTCAGTACTTCCATTCTACATTGCTAGATAGCACAAGACCTGTCAAACTTAACAAGTAACATGTAGGTAGAGTACACAGTTTATGTAGAGGTCGTAAATTCCATCCCATATCGCCAAGTCTACTTGCTGTTGTCTTGTGCGTGTCATGCGGTACGGTCAGTTGCATGGTGAGCAACTCAAGGAGAAAAGTTTGGGTATTTCATAGGGTAGTCCAGGTGGTTTCGATAAAATGTATGTTATCCCTGATATGGTCTACAACCCTTACAGTTTTTCTTTTTTCTTTTTGTTCTTAATGATTACATATATTTTTTGTGTAACCCCCTCCCCCCCCCCCCCCAAAAAAAAAAAAAAAAAATCGGGCGCTTCGCGCGCTTTGCAATTTTACGTTTCAGATTCAAAAGTACACTATCAATGCGCAACTCGGCTCATGAAGTATTCAGTGATATTATGCAAAATGTGCCCTGCAATGACTTGGAATATTTAGGCTCCTTCATATCCCCTCCTTACCACCCCTTCGACATAGGGGCTGTCGGAACTTCGGGTCACTGCATGATCCGGCCCCCTGTCGGGAAGATGCTGTCGCTACCGACCTGGTCGGTTTACTTATTTTGGCTTTCAAAAGGGTCATTTCTGCGATAAAATCCAAAATTTTCGTCCCACTTTGCCCACTCTTCCTCAGTTCGGTTACTAATAGCTAAATATATTACAAACCCTTTCCACCTTTTCAAGTAACTTAATATAAGTAGAATACATGGATTTATGTAAATGTCGGTCATTCCATCTTATTTTGCTAAACAT